>CM053786.1:707957994-708060494 GCA_028749045.1 Cupressus sempervirens | reverse complement strand
GAATATAAACAATAAAGGAAAAACATTAGCATTGACTTATTAGTAAGTCTAGAGGGACCCAACCAAACTTATGGAAAGAAGAACTAGCTACATATACAGATGAAGTGGATTGCACTTGTGGCATAAAGTGGGCCACAATGGAATGGCCCCACTTAATGCAATTCGATGAAAGACAAGATAAAGGATGAAACATTAAGGGCAAGGATGAATGATAGCATATCGACCTTGTTAAAGGGAAAAGAGAGAGATTGAGAGGGAGACTAGTATTTCATTAAAAGTAATCTTTAATGAGAGAGAAAATTGAGAATATAATTTAGTCAAACTTCGATGATCACAATCATATTGATTTAGATGGAGTAAGATATGTTGAGATAAATTCTCTAGTGATCAATAAATTGTAGTAGTCAAGAGGACTATGATTCAAGAATATACCTCATGACTATGTGATTTTAATGGGCCTACCCGATGTGTACATCATGAGGAAGTGACAACTTCCAAATGATGTCACTTGTATTTGTAGAAGTTACTGTAAGGAAATGATCTTACAATAACTTGTATTATGTGATCAAACAAATTGAGTATATGGTGAATATCTTACATATCAACATTTTGGAAGGCTATTACTCAAAGAGTATTTGGTGAATATCATCGATATTCTAGGAGGCCAATACTCTTGATATCAGATGTGATATCAAACCTTATTTTGAGTACTTGGTAAATATCATTGATATTCAAGGACACCAAAACTCTTTTTATCAAATGTGTATCAAACCTTATCTTGAGTACTTGGTGAATATCATTGATATTCTGGTAGACAAATACTCTTGATATCAGATGTGATATCAAAACCCTTTTGAGTAATTGGTGAATATCATGTTTTTTGGGAGACCAATACTAATGCTATCATATGTGATATCAAACCTCATTTAGTATTTGATGAATATCATATGTTGATATTCTCGAGGACCAATACTCTTGATTTATCAAATGTGATATCAAAATGATGGATATCTTTTGATCAAAGATATACTTATTCTTTCTAACTTGATATTACTTTAAGATAATACATGTGTTTATCTCCTAGCTAAGAGGAAGTGTTGATATTTGGTAGCTTCTGTCAAATAAACCTATATGTAATTATATATATATATATATATATATATATATATAACAATGATTAATTTTTTTTATATTAATTATCAAATTAACGAATAGACATGTCCTGCAAAGGGACATGTCTTTACTTATTCTTTTCTCATTATAAATAAGAGGTCATTGCCATTTGGAACACACATACCAAAAGACATGACAATGCTTAGTAGATTTGTAGTTATCCTAAAAAACATGAGAGGATTGAATCTTGATGAAGGAGAAAGATTATTGATTATCTTGATTCAACTTGGATGTGAGACAATTACGATAAATTGATGTTGGATTAAAAATTTCAATGATAAATGCTCTTTAGACAAGACGGTTGAATTAAATGTGAGATAGAAGTTTGGTTGACATCTCAAAATGTTTCAAATATTTTGAGATGGGTTGGTCATTCTTAAAATTTTCTCAAGCTTTTAATCAAATCTCTCAAAACAAATAAACCTTTGATTGAGACCAAGTCTTAAAAACTAAAATTAAAGTTTACCATTGTAGATGACTTCATCATATATTTCATGTCATTCTATTTCAATCTTGATATGTTTTAAAGTGTATCAATATTATTTTTCTTTATGGTCTGTAATTTCCTTTTCCTTGTATGCTAAGGGTAACAAGAGTTTCATCTTCTAATGCTTTATAGATTTGAACATGTCATAAAATTTTCAATTTGGACATTCAAAAGGATTCATCAAGACCAAATATTTTGAAATTTGGAAATCAATCACACAATCAATATCTTGTAAAAATTTGAAGTTCATAATTTTAAGGGAGAGATGATAAACCACACACATAGATGATGAAACTTAGAGACACCAAAACCAAGGCAAAAATGCCTAATTATGAAGTTTTATTGTCAGATCTTTAAAAAGTTAGTTTTCTCATTTTTTGATTATTTGGATTGGATTGTAGTTTTTCTTTTGAAAACACGATGTAGACAATAGTCAAAAATAGTCTTGCAAGGGACAAAGCAACATTGCAAGATTCAATTGTGTAATGGATTTGAATTGATAAACAAACACATTTTATCCATTGAACAAATACTGGTAGAGGAATCAAAATATTTTGCCATAACTTATGCATATCCATTCATCTCATAACTTAAAACAATTTTAATTTATACTTTTAGGTAGACCAACTTCTAGATGCCATAAGTTTTTAACTGTAGCTCTAATTGGCTAATATGACTACTTTTCAGAAATGACAACTCTTGACCTACAATGTTGAGACTACATAAATATCGTTAGGTGGGGTTCAACCTCATTTAGAAGCTTGCAAAACTTTCAAAATTAAGCTCAAATACTTTGTACTATAGTTTTTCAATAATTTCACCTATACATATGGCAGGACAATGAAATTCAACTAGCAGGTTGATATATCTAAGATGAACGTCTACCTATGAAATTAGAACATTATGAGCTTGTATGACCAACCTATTAAAAATAGTAACTTATCATAAATAACAACTCTGCACTAAAATAACCCTTATTGAAAAACACATTAAAATATATTTTTTGGTGATGCAAGATTGCCTTTACACCTAGGATGCTCCTGCATTACAATGACTTACACAATCATTATGATAAACCTAAAAGAATGACACAATACATAGATAATCAATACATCAAGAGTATATGATTGTGGGTTCATCAACATAAGAGAAGTGTACAAATAACCATTATTGGTAACTTTGTGCACTCACATATCCTAAATAGTATATCACATTTCAATACTTTTTGTTTTTGTCTTGGTTGGCAACTAAATGATGCAAAAATATCTTAGGTTTGGAGCAATCTTGCATCAACCAAAAATCTTCTATGTTTAGTTTTCTTGTTTTCCATTTTTTTTTTGATTTGTTAATCATTTCAACAATCCTTTGTTTGATCCAGTGAATATGTGTGATGTTCAAAGTAATCAATCTAGACCTAATCTAGTTTCTATTATTCAATTCACAACTCTTTTGGCTCTTTGTTTCTCGAGTTATGTTCCATCTTCTCTTGGGTAGTGTGTTCATGTTAGTTTCCATGATTGTTAGTGGATCTCAATCTTGCAATGGAAATCGACATTCATGGATATTTGGTGATGCATGCAATAATGTTCTTGGATAATATGAGGACCTATATCTAGGACCACAAGTCTTCAAGTGTGCCATGTCATTTGTTCCTTATGATTTGGGAGCATACCTAATTGTTGTAATGCATTTCCTACTCTTGGGGAACATTCTTGATCTTGAGAATGACCTACGTTTCCTACATATTGTAATGTAATGTATCTAGTTCAATATGAGCTTCTTAATATCAAGACTAAAGCACTATAATTGGATCTAAGGCCTTTGACTATAGATTGTAAATAGACAGACATGTAAGAAGGCTAGTTATCGAACCTATGTACATTTGTTTACATTTTAATGAATACTAATTATTTTTGGTTCTTTTTGAATTCTTGTTGTGTTTACTCTTGTTGTGTGATTGGAATAATCTCCTTAAGGTCTCTTTGATTGGAGATTGCATCACATAATGACTTATAGCTATTGTTTTAGCTTTTTGATAGCGGTGACGCACATTGTGGGAATTATTATGCATGCAAGGGTGAAAAAATGATCATATCAAAGTGTCATTATATCACCAATACTTAAGCACTAATTGTTCAAAAATTTAAACTACTGGAGTATAAGTAAGGAACCATTAGCGAATGATGTATCTATTAATGAGTTTCTAGTTACTGTTAGAGTAATTAGATATTTTCTAATTTTTTCTAGTCTACTTAAGTTAAACTTTAGGTATCTAATAATTAATATCTTTTATTAATTATTATGATACAACCTAGATTAAATTCTCTTCCTGTATTTAATAATTATCTTGTAATTACTAAATACCTAGATTAAATACTCTTCATGTATTTAATAATTATCTTGTAATTATTAAATACCCTAAAGAGTTTTACATTACCTTTTTGGGTTTTGATCTCCTTTATAAGGATGATCTCTCATTGTATTTTGAACATATATCTTTTCTTTATCTGAGAATACAATTTTCATATTTTTAGACCAAACCCTTGCCTCTTCTTGTCTTTTTCTTCTTTGTGACATGTTTTCTACATGCAGGGATTTGAGGGCTTAGTAGATTTGATTTGCATATTTTCTCAAATCCTTCATGGTATCAGAGCCAGATCTATTGTAGTTTGTTTGATATTTGGAGAAAAAAGAGAAAGAGGGTTTGACATAAAAAATCTAACATTTTTTGGACTTTTTTCTTTGTTTTTGGAGGTGCGATGGCGACGATTCAGAAAAATAATTACAGAGGTGATTTTCAAATAGCAATATCTCCCTCATACGAAATCCTTTTTCTGAGCAATTTTTTTGTTTTGTTTTGGGGTAGGATTTCATGATCTACATATTGGTGCAAGTTGTTTGTGATCTCTATTTTTTATTTTTTCCAAAAATTGTAAATCCCAATTTTTGCAACTTCAAAGGCTTCATTTGGGCTCATATGGATACATATTTTGATGCTATTTTTTAAAAGTGCATGATTTATTGTCGACTTTCTAGATCTGGAATCAGTTTGGAGTAACATTTAGTGGAAATAATACTTTTATCATTTGGTCATTTTTTTGCCTACAAAAAATAGGTATCTGTGATTCATATCTGAAGCTTTTTTGCTCTTCTCTCATTTAGACATTCTTTCTATAAGTTGGGGTTTAGTTATTTGCATTGTGGGGGGTGTTTTTATATTACTTTCTAATATTATATCAACATATCAAAAAGCGTCAAAAACCCATTCTAATACAATGGTCGAGATCTCTTCTTGTCTAGAACTTCTGACCCCTCATAATTATCACACATGAAAGACCTTGATGACACGACTTCTCTTGTCAAAAGGGTTGTGGTCTTGTTTAGATGTAGTGCAACCAGTTTTATAGAGGCCTTTTGAGGTCATGCAAAATAGGAACAAGATGAATGAGGCAATAGGATTGATTGCTTTATAGGTTTCAAACAGTCTACAGTTTCATCTAGATGGGTGCAATACTCCTCTAGCTATGTGGACCAAGCTTGAATGCTTGTTTGGTACGATGAATGAGTTCAAGGCACTTCAGATTAAGGTAGAGCTTACCTCTCTTATACCAGATTCCTTCCCTTCTATTGATCACTTCTCGATGAAGTTCAATCAACTGAGATCTTTATTGCAAGGTTGTGGAAAAACAAAGACTAACACTGAGTGTATCTACCTAATTCTTTGTAAGCTTCGTGGAAACTTTCAGATTTTTTCTTCTACCTTCTATTCCACCAAAGATGCTTTGGGTAATAGGTTTACCATGCCATCCTTTAAGGTTTTCTATGATCGGTTAACTCAAGAGCAAGCTAAGATCTCTCAGTTGGATTCTCTCACAGGCTCACAGAGTCATGCATTGGTAACTCGACCATATTTAGGGATGAAGGAGAAGACTCAGAAATCTAATTCTAGAGTTTCAGACTGATTCCAGCACTTAGAGGTCATTAGGGCCACCTTCTCCTAAAGGGGGTAAATCAAAACCAGAAAGACCAAAGTGTGCTTATTGTAATAAGGCTAATCATGATGAGTCACATTGCTATGAGAATAAGTTAGATGGCTATGCCAAACAGGTTTCAAATTTGATAGTTCTTCTTCAAAAGAGCATCATTGATATTCCTTCTACTTCTCATAGACCTTCATCATCATCATTTCAGTCAGATGGTAAAGATATGGGAAAGGGTCATGCACTATGTGCAACTACTATCCCTCACTATTCTGGTTGGTTACTGGATTTAGGTGCTTCACACCATATGGCATCTTCTCAGGATTTGTTCTCTTCTTTTGAGGCTTCTCCTACTCCACACATTTTGATGGGGAATAACACTGTTATGACTGTATGCGGGAAAGGTTTTATTGATAAATTGATGATGGTACATTTCATAATGTACTTTGTGTTCCATCTTTGTCCTCTAATCTTCTCTCTATTTATTAGATTACACATAGTGGGACAGGGAAGATAGTTGAGTTTGCACAGGATTCAATGCACATCAGAGATAATGAGAAAGGCAATATTATTGCTACAGGGACTATTGATCATGCTTCCCAACTATATTCCTTCTCACATTTTGGTCCACCATTTCCACTATCAGAGACTCACTTTTTTTTTCATGAGAGTCTACTAAGGTGAAGTTGGGTCACTTGAAATTGTGTTGTTCCTGGCACCAGTGTTGCGACTTCTACACTTCCACCTCCTATTCAGATTCTATCTCTTGCACAAGATTACTCTTTAGCATTGCCTACTATTGAAGCTCTAGTCATCGAGCCACCTATTGTAGTTATAGAGGATATATCAGAGACATAGATCTCCTCTTAGATGAAAAATTCAACACACCTATTATTCCACCTCCATTGGAGATTCCATTTCAGGATTCTCATGCTTTCTCCTTTGAGCATCAACTAGGATTCTCATGCTTTCTCCTTCGAGCATCAACTAGGACTTCTAGCTGCAACTTACATATATGGGTTTTATCATCCATTTCTACTGCCTTTGTTTCCTTCAGATTGGAGTCACATTGGTATGTTCATTGACACACGAGTTCCGCCATTCTGGGGGAGCATTGGAGTCTCAAGCTTCTATCATGGAGGCTTTCATTGTACTTATAGTCTTGAGAGATTCTCTTGAGATGTTTCATTTGTGCATCCTTTTTCCATCTCTTTTTGGAGTAAAGTTTTTCCCACTGGGTTTTCTCTATTTCTCCGTTTCATAGAGATTTGTTTGTGATTGGGTACCTCATCAGGCCTTGTTTGCTGGGACCAAAATATTCTTTCAGTAGTAGTTTCTAGGTTTTTAGCCACTCCCTAAGTTTATCTTAAGGGGGGGTGCTAGAGTAATTAGATATTTTCTAATTAACTCTAGTCTACTTAAGCTAAACTTTAGGTATTTAATAATTAATATCTTTTATTAATTATTATGATACAACCTAGATTAAATTCTCTTCCTATATTTAATTTAATTTGTAATTATTAAATACCTAGATTAAATACCCTAAAGAGTTTTACGTTACCTTTTTGGGTTTCGATCTCCTTTATAAGGACAATCTCTCATTGTATTTTGAACATATATTTTTTCTTTATTTGAGAATACAATTTTCATATTTTCAGATCAAACCCTCACCTCTTCTTGTATTTTTCTTCCCTGTGACATGTTTTCTACATGCAGGTATTCGAAGGCTTAGTGGATTTGATTTGCATATTTGCTCAAATCCTTCAGTTACCATGTTTTGGTTCCTTTAATGTTAGTAATTGGAGGATTGTGTAAATAAAGAGTGAATAATAATTAAAGCATGGGTAGTTATGGTACTCTCCACCTACCTTAAAATAGTAAGAGTACGAGGAGAACCCAATAGAGAAGTGCATTCTAATAGCCATGCATTACATTTTTTAAATTAAAAGCCCACTAGAAAATTATCTATGAGCTATTAGCTACCCATGTTTTTGGTAAAAAAAAAGGGTTAGAAAATAGATCAATCAAGTGCAAATTTATTAGTACCAACAATGCACTATTAAAAGAGTATTTTTAGCAAGATTGTACAATTATTAGGCCATTTGCATAAAAGTATTGGATTAATTGTACAAACTTTTTGGCTGTCTAAGCGAATAGGTAATGGTGAAAAAGGGGCCAGATTTGAGAGATGTTTTGAAATGGCCACTCCTTGATCATTTGGTGCTTAACAAATTCTATAAGGAATTTTTGTACTATAGAGAAGCAAAAAATAAATAAATTTTAATAGATAATATTTTAGCTATTGAAAAATGTTGAAAATTAAGGGTCTAGTTCCCACCACAAAACTATATGGAAATAAACTTATTTCCCTTTGATCTCAAACTATTTTATGGATAACATATATAGCTAGAATGATCAAAAATAAAAATTAGCTTTAGACCTATATTTTCTCTTATATAATGATTCAAATTTCAACTCACTTGCAATCGATAATTTTAATTTCCCACCACATTTTTCAAAATAAATCTATTCTAACCAGGAGAAAAATTATACATTCTAAAAGAGGACTCTCCCTTCTAGAATGTCATATAATTTTTTATTTTTTTATCTGATTTAATATTTTTTCTTTCTCAAAATTTGACATCTTTTCGAGTGTTAAAATACGTGCTTCTAGAATTTTTTAATTACAATATACTATATCTAATTAAAGCACTATAAACTCTATATGAGAATATTCTTGACACTAAGCTCTATAAAATGGTGTTTATATCTTATTTTAAAAATATCATAAAAAATAGTAAGAGTTATTGAAATGCCACTTTTTCTAAAATAATTGTATTTCTTTACTAATTGGATACAAAATAGTATAACACATGCATTGAATAGACATCTCCAATTGGAAAAGTGTGGGACCATACATAACTTAGCTAGAATGAATTTATCTAGATCATACGCTTGAACAAAATTTACTTTTAGATAGAAATACTCAAATTCAGTCATTCTGATAAGTCAACCTGAAAGGTGACACAACTTTGTACTTTTACTCTAATACTATTGTAATAAGTTGTGCTTAAACAATTATTAATCTTTTCTATTTCAACCAATCAAATGTAAGTATTTTTTTTTTTTTGTTTTAAGTTTTAATTTTCTAATATTTATATACGAGATTTTTAATTTGTAAAATCATTAATGTAATTTTCCTTTAACTTGATTGACTCATATACGAGCATATTTCTACGAAGCACTACCCTATTATAAGGCGATATTTGAGGATGACTATATATAAGAATATGAAACACATAAAACATATTTAACACTTTTTAAAAATTAGATACTTGATTAATGAAACATAAATTAGAGATTTTTTTGATCAAAAAGAGGTTGAAGCCAAGATTAATTATTATTATATGTTGTGATTAATTATTATTATTTAGTAAGCTTGAGTAGACTTGAACTCAAAACTCCATAAATAAGAAGTTCATAATAATAATAATTTTTTAATCTTTCTAAATTCAAAAATAAGAATATCAAATATTTAAATATTATCATTACAACTAACTCAGTTTAATTTCTTGTAACTCATAAGTTTTTAATCTTTGTGACACACTCCATGACACTTATTACACAAGCAACGTAAACCTATAGTGACATAATACCCCATATAGATAGTCATCAGAAAAATGGTCATAAGAATAAAATACTTTCTATATTCCACTATCATCTGAATCATTTTCACCAACTGGACAATTTAAAATACTTTAAAATACACATCCAAAATGGTATATTGGGAAAAGCCAAAAAAAATAAATTAAAAAATGTTGAAAGCAAAAACATTAAAGTCTTCTCTATTTTGTAGACATCTCTAATGGTCATTTAGCTCGAGAATAAAAAATAAATACAAAGCATTTAGAGCTACATTTCATTTTTTTGCATTCATCGCAGATTCTTAAGATATTGTTGATTCTGCTTTTCTTTTGCCTACACTCTTTGGCAATTTATATTTCGCTTAGCCAAATACCACTCTGAACAATAACAAAGGATTCAAATTCCTTTTGTAAAGACTTATACTAATCTTTGTATATATTTATAAATTTATATTTATAGGTGTTAGTTTACTGAATTCATTAAAATGAATGATCTATTGTATGATATTAGTAAAGTAAACTTTTCAAAAAAATAAATTAAGAAAGAAAAAAAGAGTGAAGAACAAATTAAAAGAGAGAAAGCTAACAGAAGTTATTGACCAAGAGTTTTCTAAGATACTAATATTCCTCATTTAAGGATTTAATTTTAATTTTGTTAAGTATGTAGATGGTGATAATAAAGAATCATTTGAAATTAATGTGCATTATTGTTAATTAATCTAACAATTAAAAGAATAAAATTTATTTTAACTTTAAATTTTGAAATACTTTACACTAGCACTTGCACCCAAAGGAGCAAGAGGTACGCTGATAGTGAAAATAGTTGCAAGTTTGTATAAGATGATTTTTCACATTTTTTTTGTCAAATATTTAATATAATATAAAAAAAACATAAAAGAAGAATATAAAATAAACATAGTGAAATTGAAATAGTTAAGTAATAAATTATTTGTTCACATACATAATTTGTTCTTAAATCCATATATATAACTGCTATAAAACAAAAAGAAATGTAGAAGAAGAAAATAAAAAGTAAAGATAGTTAAATTGGTAACTATTTTTCCCACAAAGTAAACTATTTTGGAAGCAAAATAGGAGATGCATTTACACACATTTTTGTTTGTAAGTTTAAAAGAATGTATTACAAGGTAACGAGTAGGTTGTTTTTGGAAGAAGAAGAAATGGATTTCAATTGCATGTAGCTACAAAAAATGTGTAATTTTTTCTTCAAAACCAACAAATCAAAAGTTTGGCTAAGGACCGATTTCAAGCAATAGAAGTTTGGATGAAACAACCATTGAGCCAATATTATCCTAGGTAAACATTGTTTTGCAACTATTTTTCAAATAACATGATTTGCATCATTAAAGGGGGCATCTTATCACCATATCTATAACACAACATTTGTATTCATCAAGGGAAAGAGGATATTAAATTGCATAAACGTAGCCAATAAAAAGTGATGAATATAGGTCTTTGATACTCACCATATAGGTCTAATGTTGTCGTCGAATCTTCCCCCCAATAGTATTTTATAAGTTAAATTCTAATGGTGCTTCTAGGGGCAATCCTTGTTTGTTAGGTGGTTGTGTTATCATTAGGGATTTTTCTAGCTCAATTGTTAAAATTGTTTGTACAAATATGCTCTTGGATTTAATAACATTGTTGAAATGGAGGCTTTGAGTTTAGGTATTTATTTTTCCTTTGCATTAAATATCTAAAATCTTGTGATTGAGGGGGACTCCATAGTCATTTATCATGCAATTGATAATAGAAAATCTAATTGTTGGAAATTGCAATATCATTTGGACAAGATCCTTTTTTAGCTTTGTACATTATCCCAATACGAGTTCAAATATTATTATCATGAAATAAATACTTAGATTGTTGATTCTCTTTCAAACAAGGCCACTGTTGATGATCTTCCTTAATAATTTATTGATGTGGAATCCTTGCCTTCTTTCTATTACTCCTCTAAGTCCCTCTTGATATTTGGTTGTGGATTGGATTATTTTGGCTATATTGCTCATTTACAAATTTTATAAAGTATATTAATAAAAATTACAAGTATCTAGATTAGGTGGTTACATTTTTTCCTATGTATGCTTACTCGCATCTCTTCATCTTCTCTAGCAAGATTCCTTGCCCTAGGTTGATCCACACCTCCATCATTTTGAGATAGTTGATTCATCTCCTTTATTCTTAACTCTGCGTCCAACTTTGCTACTTTCTTCATAGATTCTAGATCATTTCATCATATCTTTCAACATGTTCAACTAGCTTGACCATGTAAACAAAGATCTCTCACTTCTCGAAACTCATATTTCTCAGAACCAACGATTATCACCCTTTCTAGGTTGGTATACATTGTGACATCATGGTTCAACTTCCTCATTTGTCTATCATTTAAATGTTGGGGATGGTTGGTTATAATTTGACATATATGTTATTCTACTCTTATGGATTGGATTATTTTGGATAGATAGCTCTCCCTTGTCCCAATCCCAACCCACCACCTTACCTCGATATCTGTGATTTGCAAGATTGTATATTCCTTTTACCATTGCCTCTTTTAATGTTTATATACTTGTAACTATTAACATATGCAACTTACAAGCTTGTTGGTTTTTTGGCACATGGTGTAGTGTCTGGTCTTCGAATTTGTCTTGTAATATAGTTCTATATTTTAGGATGGATATGCATTGTTGTTTCAAAAAAAGGCTAGATTTTTTCCATGACTTTTTTTTGCTTTGCATTGTGTACTAGATAATGGTTGGTTTCCATAGCAATGTAAATAGATCAAGTGTTTGCATTGTTCTAGGATATGGTTATTTTTCATGTTATTGTAATTGTGTCTTGGGTCTTAAGTTTTGCATTGAGGACTATAACTAGAGGTTTTCTTTGCACTTTTTTTTTTCTATGATATTTAATATCCCCTGAACTAGATTTAATGTATAATTTATGTTTGAAATTAATAAAATGAGCATAATTTTTTACCAAAGAGAAAATTAATTTATAATCTTTATCTTTAAAATATTTTATAATTACAATTTTTTTTTATATAAATTTAATCTTTCTAATTTATCAAACAATATTAGCAAATAAAATAAAATCTTTATTTCAAAAGTAATGTTTTTGATATTAATAACATTTTTTTACAAATACTAAATTATCTTATAAATAATATAAAATCTTATCCATGATCATTCAACTAAAATTATTTTTTTCAACAAAACAAAATTAAATATATTTTTATAAGAATTGATGAAATTAAGACCTACCATTAATTAGAATATCAATAATTGATGAAATTAAGACCTACCATTAATTAGAATATCAATAAACCTATAGATTACTAAAACACACTATCCAATGGAAGAAAACAAAAAAATGTCTAGATCATTGTCATGTGTGAAGACAATTTTTTTATTATCAAGTGCACTTCTTAGCAAGTATCTATAGCATCCATCATGTATAGAAACATGCTATTTAAAGTAATTTTTTGTTTTAAGTGTTCTATTTGAAATTTTATAGATTTAGCATATAACTTACTTTTAGTTTCAATTGCATCATAATATTTTTCATAATTATTTATTTTAGAAGCACACATATATATCAATGATCCTAAAGTTGTATCAAATGAAATTATTGATAAATGGATTACAAATTAAGAAAATAATTATTGGTGAAAAGTTAAATGGACATTTTGTGATTAGAAGAAAAATAATTCTTAGCTTCAATATCTAGTTTTTGTTTAATTAAATTTATTATGATGTTAGTAATGAATGATAAGCTTGTTAAGGTATAAATAAAAGGGAAGAATTATAATGAAACTTCATAATTTGTAATAAATCAAAGAAATTCAATGTCAGTGCAAGGAAAATCTAAAATTGTAAGAAACTTTACTTCATGTAAATATAATTTTTAGATTTGTGTATGTAAATACTTTTTAAATGACTATATTTAATAAAAGGACTTTAAAAGAAGACTGCATTCAATAGATTTATTAATCGGTCTTCTATTTATGAAAATAATGTATATAAAATTACAATAATTTAAAATATTAAATACAAAAGTTAACTATATTACACACAAATAAAAATATTGAATACAAAAGCTAAAGATAACTTTGCCTAAGTTAAAATGAACTCTAGTGGAGATCAAACAACATTATCACTCTTCAAATTACTCACCAATCTTGGATAGACCACCTCCAAAGAACTTCAAGAAACCTCATGCTTACCCTACATTATTAAAGACTAGTCAGTAATTTGCAAGCATAAATCGCCATTTTTTATCTTTCAAAAGTTGCTGAAATAATAATTAACATTTATCTTGAGCCACGAGAGTATCTAAGAGTGAACAATACATGTCAGATTGAAAATGAGTCCAAATCTCATATTCTAAGGATTTTTTATTAAATGCCCCCTTCTAGATTGAATCAAGTAGCCTAAAGATCCAAACCCATCATTTTCAAAAATGTCAATAGTGATCTCATTTTCATAATCGTCCATTAAGCACTAGATATCATTTCCCATCTTAAGTCGTCCAATATAGTCTCGATGTTGGCATTTAATGTCCCAAATAGAAACAAAAGAGCATTCAACATGAAGCCCAAAAATAAATAAAAGAAAAAGTGCACGCAAATCAACTATCTCAAAATGATGGAAGTGGGGATCAACTGAGGGTAGAGAATCTTGCTGAAGAAGATGAAGAGATTTGAGTAGGCATATAAAGTATATGTGATCAAGTGGCCACCGTAATAGTAAATATAGAACAAGTACAAAATTGTTGTATACATGTTTGTAACATAGTTCTAAAGTCGTCTACAAAATAAGTCTTATTTCAATATGCTTTGTTTGACTAGAAGTATTCGTAGGGAGCCAATTCAAACATTAGAGGTCCAAAATCAAATCATCATGGTAATGCATCGACACGATTTTCCAAAGTGTTATGAATATGATGCGTCTCATTACTAGAATAATATTCAAGTTCTCCTTAACCATTTGGTTGTTGGAATCGGAATAGGAAATTAGGAATATGTTTTCTATTTTCGGTTTGGTGCATCAATTGGAATAGGGAATATGAATACATATTCCCATTTCATCCCTAAAATGAGCTAATGTCAATTCCAAATAGTTGTTAATGGAATAGCCATTCCTAATCCTAATATACATTCTCATTCTCAATTCCTAGGTCTGTAACCAAACGACTAATTGATTAAAGGGAAATCCAAATATATCTCCTTACATATGAAGGTTTGGTACTAATGACTGAAGCAAAAAGTGTTCGTTCCATCCAAGTGTATGTCGTGAACCTTCGAATTGTTTTCTAAAATATATGACATTGCAACCTCATGAAGCAAGCTACATATACTCAAAGATATTTGAAATATACCTCAAACTTGATTGCTCTACTTGATTAGCCACCATGCAATTATCGTCTCTCATGTACCACATCCTTTGAACATAACTACAAGAAAAATACAAGATACAAGTGTAATGATAGAAAATAGTATTGGTAGGATTCATGGCCACCCGATTCTTGGTTGCATCTCCAATGAGGCGCTCAATATCAGTAAATGCAACATATGAAGGCGTAGTCCTATTGCCTTGGTCATTGCCTATGATCTCAAGGCACCAGCTACAGTGCAACTTATTTGCACCATAGAAAATTGTGCCAATTCATACCAACCGAATGATGGTTGTCCCTTCTGTTTGCGCTAATGGTACATTGTACTTTGCCTTGACATTTTGTTTATGTATTTAACTTTTAGTTTTAAATAATCTTTTATTATATAGTTCATTGAAGTGTTAATAATTTATTTAATTATTTAAAATATATATTTTGTTAATAATAAGTATTAAAAAATATTATATATATTTTTAACGAAATTGAAAATTTTAGTATTATATTAAAATAATGATATTATTATATTGAATTCGATTAAAAAAAAAGTTACCTTTTTTTTTTTTTAAAGAGGGGTAAACGCTTTGACCTGGAGCTATGAACCAGTGAGGCCACAAACGGGGGACCTCATCCCCATGAGATTTGAACCTTGATGGCAATGATAACAACGCAACAACTTAACCATCACAACATGCCACTATTGGCTAAAGGGTTTGTGGTAAACCTAGTGTGACTCGAACCGGAGTTGATGCGTAGCATCGGGATCATTAGCCTAACACTACGCCTCACGACTCGCCTTCACACCAACTCGGCTACTCACTCACCCTTTAAGTTTTTTTTTACTCTTTTAATGTTCCGGGTAAACTTTTTAACTTCAACTTAGGAACAACATTTAGATTTATGTATTCAATTGTAAAATATTGTGTGTGTGTGTGTGTGTCTATATATATATATATATATATATATATATATATATAATTTCAAGAAAATAAAATAAAATAAAAAAATAATGAGTTAAATCTAATGTAATTTAATAATCACAAAATATTTTAATAATAAAAGATAATTAACTATTGTTTAAGGTTTAAGTAATAATAAAAGGATATATAAATATTTATATAAAATATAAAATATAAAATATAAAATATAAAATGTTAAGAATGCCTATATTTAAGAATCTAATTCCTTTTTTAAATAAAAATTAAATTTTTAAAAGATAGAGAATTTTTTTTTTTGATCAGTAAGAGGCCGAAGTCAAGATTGATTATTATGTTTATTATTATTATTTGTTAAGCGTGAGTAGATTTGAACCCAAGCCCTCTTTGATAAGAGACTCACAATTTACCGTTGTGTTTTAGGCTCTTGCCTAAATGATAGGTAATTTTATATTTAAGTAAAAATTATATTTAAAATGGAAAAATTGATATTAACAATTTGATTGAAAAGAAGAGGAAATAAAAATAATTGTAATGACAACATTTTCTTAATTATTACTTTATTCAATTTTCAAAAATAAGCTATCTTAGATTTTTAATTGTTTTCTTCAATTTTTCAATTTCCACTATCTTGTAATATTCATTTCTCCCTCCTTTTTATTTTCTTTTTATTACTTAAATCAATTCATATATGTGTATTTCTTATTTTTATTTTTTAAGTTAGGCTAATATATTATTAGGAAAAAAAAAAAAAAATTTTTAATCTATAATTCTATTCAAGAATTCAAAAAACAATACACTCTAAAAAAAAATTTAAATAATTTACTTAATAACAATTTTTTATTTTTCACTTAAATTCATTAAATTATTTAATAATATTATAATTTAAATTTAATACCATATAATATTAAAGACTTACTCCACAACCACTTCAAATATTTGAAATACAAATGTTGTTCCTAAGTTGAAGTTAAGAGGTACTTTTTAAAATCCAATTCAATATAATAATATCATTATTTTAATATAATACTAAAATTTTCAATTGTAGCGATAGAGTGTGGGAGAAAAATAATACCCAACGCAGAGCATGAACAACATGACGGGCACGATGAAGTGTATTTTTCATGGAGCAGGCTGAGTGACATGGACATCACAGCGACCTCCTGAGCTTCAAAGATTTATGGGCTATGCATTCTGGGCAAGTCTATTGATATTTTAAAAAGGAAGTAGTCATTTAAAGGTGAGTTTTGCCAGGATATAACTTGATTGTCCAAGATACGATTTTTCTTGCATATAGATTGATCAGGATCTTCAACAGTTTTCAATATTTATTAAAACAATTACTGGTTTTTGGTTTGAAATTTTAGAAAAGGAAAGGGAGAGGCGTGTTGAAGAAGGAGAAGCTCCGTTGCCCCTGTTTGAGACATTCAGGATGAAATGTTTCAGATCCATGTGAAGATTGACCAGATTTGAGAGCTTTTGGGGGTGGATATCGTGATGCATTCGTAGGGTTTCTTATGTTTCCGTACTAAAACGAGGGTTTACATTGAGCCAAAAATTCTACTGCCGGACCTTTTCAGCCAATTTCACTGCTAATTATGGACTCTTCGACAGGGAGGTACGGGGCTCGAATTGTTGAATTTCAAATGACTGGAAATCGTAGATTATTAAAATCTTGTTATTTTATTACTTTGTGGTTTTCATGGAAATATCACAATTATTAATAATCTGAATAAAGATAGCACGACAATTTAGACTTGCTATCAAGTTGTAGGAAATGTTTTAGAGTGCCTAAGTTCTATTTTGTAATCATCATTGTATCTTAGAGAGTGTTCTTCTTTGCTTGGTCCAGATGTTTTGGTTTGGGGCGGTACCTTGTCTGGTAAATATCATGTCTCTGCTGGGTATCAGGAGATAACTAGACAATTATTTGGGGTCCCTTGGTGGAAGCAAGTTTGGAATGAAGTTTCTTGGTCCAAGTGCAATTTTTTCATGTGGCTAGTGGCTCACAACCGTTGTCTTACCTGGGATAATCTTTGTAAACGTGGATTTCAGGGCCCCCTCTTATTGTGTTTTGTGTGGTAATGGAGAGGAGTCTGTCTCCCATCTGTTCTTCCATTGCTCCTATTCTACTCAGATATGGCACTTTTGGTGGAGCGCTTGGGGTTGCTCTTGTCGGCATGCTTCCTCTTTCCCTGAGTTCTGGGCCCGCTTGGGTACTGCTCCCTCCAAGTCTTCTTTTCTCCATGTTGCTTGGATTGCTGGCCCATCTTTCATGCTTTCGCATATCTAGTTGGAGAGGAATCGTCGCATATTCCAAGATGTTCGGCTTGGTGTTTTGCATCTTTGGTGGAAAATATCACATTCTCTTCAGGAAACTATTCTTGTGAAGTGTGAGCTTGATGGGGGTATGGATCCGGTTGATCTTGCTATCTGTAATCGCCTCAATTTTCATCTGCAGGATGGGGCTGCAGCTCATAGGTTTCCTTCTATGTCCAGGCAGCTTCACCATCAGAGGAAGGGTCGGGTTAACCGGGATGGGCACTGGACTCCTCCTCCCTGTGGAGTTCTGAAAATTAACACTGATGGTTCTTCCCGTGAGAATCCTGGTCCGGCTGGTATTGGCGGAGTGGCTCGTTGTAGTTCTAGGGATGTTAAATTTTTCTTCTCAGTTCATAAGGGTGATTATACTAACAATCTCATGGAAGCTCAAGCTATTTTATATGCTGTGGAACAGTGTTGCTTGCGGGGATGGAGTAAGATTATCTGTGAGTCTGATTCCCAGGTGGTGGTGAACATGCTTTCTTCGCAAGAGCTTGAGGATGTTAGTTGGCAGCTGGCCACTGTTGTTAAGCAGATTCTTTTCTTCTCTTCCTCTTTTCAATTCATTAGGTTCACGTATATTCCTCGTGAATGGAATAGAACTACTGATTGTTTAGCCAAATGGGCATCTAGTCATGATCCGTGTTGGAATATTAGGGATACGAGGCAACTGTCCTTTGAGATGGTGCAAAAATTTGATGATCTTGTTGCTCAGGATCGAGCTCCTTGTTGAGCTCTCCTTGTTGTATTCCTTTCTGTCTTAATAAATTTTTACCCCTCTTTTTGCAGAAAGAAGTGCAAGAGGTATGCTGATAGTTCTTTATAGAAAAGACAAATCAAAGAGATGTAAATTTAAAGAAGATAAACTATAGTAGAGGTTATTTGGTATTGGGATTAAAGAAGGTTAAATTGTTGATTACACTTATAGCAACCACAAGAATAAATGCATAGATATAGGAATCCATGTAGGGTTTAAAGTAAATGACAAATGAATGACTCATATAAAGTCCAAATACTGCCATGATTGCAACACTATCAAACCATGCCATGACTTTCTTCCATCGAGGGAAGGATGATAATTCTCATGACTATACAAATGGAAAATGAAGTGCATACTTCATAGATCCTAATTTAGAGCATCTTTAACAAAAATATGTAGTCTAGTATTGTGCATTTTCATGTCTATATGTCCTCTTCTCTATCTTTTCTCAATTTCTCCGCAATGTTCCCACAACTTCTCATTGCTTTGGTAATAGTCGTTTAATTTAAGAAATAGATTAATATTTAATTTACACATAACAACAATAAGAAAACAAAGACAATCAAAATATAGAAGTAATATAGTCAATTATGTGTTTCACTCTTAAATAATTTATATTACAAATATTTATGTGTTTTACCACTAAAGATTACATCCACATAAAAGTAGGGAAATATCTTATATTCAATTATAGGAAACCACACTATATCACTAAGTTTCCCTCCATCTCTGAGCTTCTTTGAAATTGATTTAACATAATTTATCTTATATTCAATTATAGGAAACCACACTGTATCACTAAGTTTCCCTCCATCTCTAAGCTTCTTTGAAATTGATTTAACATAATTTCCATTGAGAAACACACACACACACACACACACACACACACACACACCCTTAGTGTGTGTGTGTGTGAGAGATGATGATGATGTTTTAGGTATTAAAAACTATATTATGATGTGTAAATAGCATATGATGATTTACAAAAAAGGGTACCAAAATACATATTTTAGCAATACCTTAAAGTATATCTCTATCCATTTAAAAATAGTCTTGGTCACCAAGTAATTCATTAAAGGAGATCAATTCATTTCTTAATAACACCAAGCCATTACAAAGCATAAAAATAAAACATATTTTTAATATATCTCAAAGTAAAAGATTATAATATTTATCTTTAAATTATCTAACTACTCTCTATTATACTATATGAATATACTAGTATATAGCTTAAATATTATTTTTAATGTAAATGTATATTTATATACTAATAATTCTACATTTATTATTTAAAATAAATCTATAATTAATAATAAACTTCTTTAATTAAAATAACAAGAATTAGCACCATCAATTGAGAATTTTATTGTTACTTATCAATTCTAATTATAATAATATATTATTCTAATTTTCTAGAATTCCAAGTTGATTTTCTATACATATAGTCAAGCATATACAAATTATACTTTGAAAAAATAAATAACATTCAATTGCTACAATAATTAAATTTATACTGCCCAAAATAGAGTATGCAAGATAATTGGATTGTCATGTAAGTACAATGTTGAAGTCTTACACTTCCCTTGGGAGAAATATATTAAGACTTAAATTTACCTAAAAATGAAAAATGATTATATTCTTCAGAAATCTAAAGAGAGATCAAATACAATAAATATATTTATCATTGTTAACATCCAAGCAATGGGCTCTCCTTTACTTCCCTTCAAATGTCTCAAGATGCCTTTCTAACATGAGGACATGTGAAATCATCTAATATTTTGTATATTTGAGAACTTAAATTTGAGGTAGAAGAACTATGCGCCTTTTCAGATATCAAAGCTTCTATTTATAAACCAAAAACCAAAACATGTATCTTACTAAGACTTGCAAAATTGAGTTGTTTATATGATCCAAAAACCTTCCCAATTGGAACTCATGCGTTGTCATATATGATCCAAATGCCTCTACTCTTTGACATGATTCAAACAACCTAAACGTGACACACAATTTTAGACAAAAAACATTATTTGGGCCCAACTCTGCTTTATATTATGTATGTGAATTTAGAGAAAGGATATTGCGTCCATCCAAGCATAATAGGTAGAGGTGTTTTTCAGACACATGAGTTTTTGAGATGTAGCTACAACTCCCTTCCAAACATGAACCCAAATTGTGGAAGTATAGACAAGGTACATGAATAGTTTAGCATGATGGTTCAAAGAAATGTGGTCTGCAATGACCTCCAGATATGCACAATTTGGATTTGGATTAGTTAGAAAAGTTATGGAAAATTTAAAGAAAAATGTGATCACAAAATGTACATCAAAATTTTCTAACATCCTTATTGCCTATGCCAAAATAAGCATTGATTTTCTCAACCACTGCTACTAAAACAAAATGTGTTAAAAAAACTATTTATTTATTTATTAATATTTTTCTATATCTGCTAGTGTTGAGTTGGAAGAAATGGATATTTTATTAGAAATTTTGTTCATGAAGGGTATTCACTTGATTTTAATTTGTATGTTCACTATTTTAATTCCAATTACTCAAATTATATTGTGCATCCATTGAGTTGGAAATAATAGTTTTCTTTTCCAATATTAGTTTATTGTAATGAATGGTAGTAAAGCTTTCATGGATTTTGTTTCCAGGTATTGCTCATTATTGGTGTACTTCAAATTTGGGGTTTTAGTCACATTAGTGGCTTGTATCTATTTATTTAGAATGAATTTTCTTTTCTTTTTCTTATGCATTGATTTTTAAGGAACCATAATTGTCATATGTCACTCTTGAAAGGTTGTAATTACAAAGTGATCACACATTTCATTGCACAAATGTCATTAGCACAAATTTCATTAACGGGTTGGATGCCTTTATTCCTTTCAATGACACCCCCCACCTCTCACTAAGCACCTTGATTCAATTGACAATAGTATTTGGGAACCTTGCATAATCTACGCAAAGCCTACTAGTAATAGGAGTAGTGCATGTGGAGCCTCAACATGGAAGCCTTTCCCATCACACTTCTTGACCAATATATGAAGAATTCTAATCTAAGCCTGCCCACCTTTTATAAGCCGTCGCCTGTTCTCTTTTTGTAAATTGCACTTCAGTTTGTACTTTGTGAGTTTTCATTTTGTAGCAAGGTTTCTATGATACTTCAAATAAACCCGTTTGTATTTGACTTTGTCTCTAAACATATTCTCCCACTCCATAATAGAAATCACTTGGAGGGCTTTTCCGAAAAAGCCCCCTCTAACAAACACATACAAAATATTGTCAAGAAGTTCTTGATCAAAATGTAAGGGCTTTACTCTAGTATTTAAAACTTTCGATGCCATCTTCTTCACATCCGCCACAGGATTATTATCTCTTCATACTTGCCTCTTGCAGATAATAACCTTGTACCAAAGGAAAAAAAAGTCTGTGAATTAGGTTGATAGCCTAGCTTTTTCATCTTCTTTAAAGCCTTCTCTGCATCATGCATTAGCTGTTTCTTGCAGAAGAAGTCTATGACAAAATTCTAATTACCCACACCAACAACATCTGCTTGATCATCTTTTACTTCCTCCAACAAACAAACCCTCAAATCTCACTTACTTTGATTTGTAAATTCTGTCAGGGACTGGTAGTTATCTGTTGATGATGCAATCTTAGTGTCTTTCATCTCTATGAAGAGATCTAGAGCACCATGCAGGTCCCTGTCTGACACACGTAACTCAATTAGATCATCATAGTAGCTGGCATCAAGCTGAAGTCCTACCTTCCTAACTTCCTTGAGAAGTATCGCAACCTCTGTAGGTCGTCGTGCTTTGCAGTAAGCTTTCAGAAGTGAAGAATAAACTCCAGCTCCTACTCAAACCTTAGCTGCTATACTTCATCAAGAATATCATGTGCCTTGTCTATCCAACCCAATGCAATACAAGCATCAATCACTTGAGCACTAGGAGAATTTTCTGTGGAAACAGAGCCTTCCTCCCAATGTACTTCGATAAGAAAATCAGCCAAATCAGAAACCTTGTCCACTTCCAAGTAGCCTTTCACGAGTTTTGCATAGGCTTTCTCATTTGGAATAAGTGTACGATTTTCTAGGCTAACAAGCTCTCCAAAATTAGCTTCTATTGTGGATTGCATAAGCGAATTCTTAGCCCCAGCCCTGAACATGAGATCACTCTGTATTTTTCTAGATTCTGAAGATCCTCCTAACTGTTTAGGAGTCTTGTCAATCATAATGGAGGCTGTTTCTTGTAGCTTATGTTGAACATGAGGTGCATTATTTAGCTCTGTACTAGACCTATGTGGATTCATCTCTATAGTTGACAATACTGATTTGGCTGCAGCTAGAGAGCTCCGAGCTACCTTTGCACATTTTAACATTCCTAGTATAACATCAGAGATAGCATCAAGATCACCAAAGTTAAAAAATTTCAAAAGAAGAGGATAAATGAATATACCGAATGTATTTACAGGCTTAATTTTAATGAACAAGGGCATTAAATTTGGAGACTTCCAGCTTTCTAAATAATGAAAGGGATAAACAAACAAAGAGACAAATCCGGAAAAACAAAAGGTTAAAAATGGAAAGCCAGCCTAAATTTCCCAATCCCTTAACAGATAGATGCCTTCATGCATGGCACCTATGACAATTCAATACGTTCTCATGCCCATTGCGTGAATTAAACTTAAACTCACGTGAATTACATCTTGTACTTATAAAGGTGGCTACTTCTCAATTCTCACAATGCATTGGATGCCTTGACAGTCCTTTACCACCTATGTTCCCAAAAACATAAAGATTAAATTAACCTTCTCATTAAGCTCACTCATTGCAATTCTATTTAACTAGGAAAATCATATTTGGCAAATGATAGCCCATAGGTAGTAACTGAGAAGAAATGCTAAGCATCAAGATTCAAAGACCCAGTATTTGCCCATTCAATGCCCATAAACTAAACAATTAGCTGTAGTGCTCTGACAACTTGATCTTGTATCTTTGCAACATGCTCAGAGAAATTCATGATCACAAATCTCACAAGATAGAGGAAATATTCACTTTTACCAAGGTACAAAAGGATGCAAAGGAAATTTATTTTGCCTTCTGTCAGTATAGTCCTGTCACTCCCTTTGCATGGTAACCATCAAGATGAGACTTGATGACAAATCAAAGTCAATCCACACTTAAACTTGGCACCCCAATTGAAGTTAGCCAACTTGCACCTAGTAAGTTGAAGCTAGAGTTGAATACACTAATTTGTCAAATTTCAATACACAAAATGTTAAAGAGATCAAATTTCCACAATCCATAGCATAATTGAAATATTTTTGGATTCGATTGTGTAAAGATTTTTTTAGCATCAACGTTTTGAATCACACCAAGTGATCCATCATCAGGATGAAGAGAGCAAGAGATGTCAAAACAAAATGTTTCTGGGGATAATAGCCCTATTTATCTCCTATGAAAGCCACATTCCATGTGAATACCCTTTGCATGATAACCATCCAGATTATATTCCCTTTCAGGTCAAAGTCACTCGAGTCTTGTATTTGGCTTCCCAATCGAAGAAATTGTGGACTTGCAAAACCCAATTTCATTCAACACTAAACATTTATCTTGGGATTATGACCTATCGATCCCCCATGGAAGCCCCATTTCTTGTAAACACAGAAAACCTTGACTAGCCCTTAGCAACATCAATCTGTCTAACCAAGAGTAGGATGTCATGACCCATCTGCCATAGGAACCAATTGGATCTTAAAATCAAAAAATAAATCAGCTTTTGACTTCGCCACAAATTCATGTTTACAAAAACACCTCAGCACAAAGCACAAATAATAAAACATCAAACTCTATGGAAAATTGAAACAATGAAACCATTGATCCAAAACCCTAGTTTAGTAAAAACTAAAATATAGAAGAACTCGCAGACAAAATCAAAAGCGTTAATTTTACAGCTGAATTCCAAAATGTA
The DNA here is from genome assembly GCA_028749045.1 of Cupressus sempervirens. Lineage (NCBI taxonomy): Eukaryota > Viridiplantae > Streptophyta > Pinopsida > Cupressales > Cupressaceae > Cupressus > Cupressus sempervirens. Next base: position 708,035,812 of record CM053786.1, on the reverse strand, counting down.
AACAAATCTGACTAACTGTGAAACAACCAACAGCTCAAAATAAATCCTCACACTACTCTTGTTGAGCCTATTTGGCACCACTGTGCAATTTCAATCCAAGACAACAAAATTGATCACACAAACTGAATACTGCAAAAAATCAATGCAATTTGCTATAAACCCTAAAACCAAAACTAATCCTTGTATCACAAGGATTTTAAGGAGTGGAGGGGAAGGAAATCAAACTCGTGAGCTAGAAATTGCATACCTTACCAACGGTGTAAGACATCCCTTCTGAATTGAAGACTTCCAGTCCAATACTGAACACCCTATTTCCATACATGCACGTAGGCACAAATGACTACATTTTTCTAAGTAAACCACAAAGCCGTGACATTGGCAGGGGCAGTGATTTTTTGCACTTTCGTGATATATATGCGTGTAAGACAACTCTATTCTGACAAGTAGTATGATTCATGCTACAACCTTTTGAGCCTCAACTCCCAAACCATGAGTGCGTTTCATAAATAAAAAAACGTGTAAGGTGCAGATTGTAATTGATATGATCAAATCTTTCCAACACACTCTAGCCATTCAATGTTGTCTGAAATCGTCTAAAAACAAGCCATTCAAAGTTGTCGAAACCGTTTGAAACCATTTATGGACAATAGTTTTCAAGTGTGAGACAAATTCCGATTGCAGGCAATCTCATAGGGAAAGCCTATCAGCTAAATATAAATATAAACACCTCCGTGTCTCACTTACATTTTGTGTCTAGGAAGTGATCGGATAACAACTAAGTTTCCAACCCTTATGATCTCGCAAGTGTATGCTTGTGACAGTTAAAAGGTGCGGATGTTAAATGTCACACATATATTTTTTATTCGTCCTTATGAATGCAAATTTGACACTTGGGAGTCATTGTTTCAGGGAAAAATTATATGGATTATTTGGTGGATTAAGAAGTTGAAATTAGAAAGGATTTTATAAATTAAGAAGTGTGGGTGAATATATACTAGCTTATATATATAAGAGATATTTTTTTGAGGTGCCTATTGCATGGAGATAATTTATGAAAATAGGTGCTTCGAGAAGGATATCTCTCATCTTATATATATATATATATATATAGTAGTAGTAGTACTCGCAAGAAAGAATGAAAGATAATATTATTATTATTATTATCATTTTCTTATAGTTAATTGACTATATTGTGTTTCCACATATATGATAATTAATACAATCCAAATATATGTCGTGATTTAAGTAATTAGAACTAAATTTAGGTTTGATATTAAAGTTTTAGTTTTCATTAGTATAAGTTTTATCATTAAGGTCATATTATAATTTGAAATAGAGCAATATTTGAAGTGGAAGTCGATAGTTATGTATATTCTATATAATATCTATAGGGAAGTCAAGATTTATCAAGGCTTTAATTTTTATAATGTTTCATCTATTTATTATTTCTTATGTCTATTTATCTCTCATCCTCTCACTTTATGTCTACCTCGTATCTCACTCTCATCCCCTTGTATCACTCTCTCACACGTACCATGTTATATTTACATCTCTCTCTCTCTCTCTCTCTCTCTCTCTCTCTCTCTCTCTCTCTCTCTTTCTCTCTACTCTACTCTTTCTCTTCTCATCATCTTCGCCATCTATCATGGGCCCTAATTATCCTCTTTATTTACATATTTACCCCATCCAACCCTCAATCCCCCTTTGACCTTTCTTCCATACCCCTCCCCCTCTAACTATTGCTTCCCCTTATTACACCATTCTTGGTATTATGGGTAGGGAAAGAAAGGTTTGTATGTTTGATCTCTCTCTCACACACACGCGTGTGCGCGCACACACACACATTATTTCTTTCTTTCTCTCTGACTCATAGCTTCCTCCTGTATGTTTTCTCTTTCTACCTAATATCTCCCCCCTCTTCTCTCTTTCTCCTATCTCCCAACCCCTTTCACCATCTCGTCCACTTAATTATTATTTATCTCTACACCATGTCTCTCTTTTTCTTTGTCTTTCACAAATTATTCTCTTTCACTCTCTCTCCACTAATTATTCTCTTTCACTCTCTTCCCATCTCCTCCACCTAATTACAATTTATCTCTGCCAGATGTCTCTCACCCTTTCCCTCTTCTCTTACTCTCTCCACCTCTCTCACGTCTCTCACCCTCTCCCTCTTCTCTTACTCTCTGTCTCTCTTACGTCTCTCTTCACCCTATTATATTTTGTTTCACTCTCTCCCTTTCTCTCACTATATATTCTCGATATTTACTCTCTATAACTTCCCCCCCTCGCTCGCATCTCTTTATCTTTTAATCTCTCTCTCTCTCTCTCTCTCTCTAAAATAAATATAGTATAATATAATTTTTACAAAGATAGAGATTGAATGAACATATTATTATTTTAGCCTAGACATATTGAAACTCATTTCTCTTATAATCTAAAACAATATATATTAAAAAAGTTTTAACATTTTTTCCTATCAAATGTCACAGTATAATTTTTTTCCTAATTTTTATGAAATATAAATTCATTATATTTTTTCAATACAAATTTTCAATAATAAACATGACATATTAGTTCTTTTTTTTTTTCAACTTTGGTCCCTTTTTTATTTGCTCAACTATAAAATCAACCACATCAAATATAACTTATATTTAATTAAAAAAATTCAGATTAATGAAATTAAATTATATATAAGTTTTTCTCTCAATTTTTTAATAGCATATCTATATTTTTAAAATCATTTTTAGCTTAATGAAATTGCAAGACTAAAAATGAGGTATAATAGGATGGAAAGAAATCTAAGATTACTTATAATATTGTATTTATTAAATAGAAACTAACCGAATATTAAAAATGATAATTTGTATTTAACAAGTTTAAAAAATAAAAGCTAAACTATATTATGGAACAAATTCAAAAAATAAAGAAAATTTGAGATTGTAATTAGGAAAAAATTAATTACTTGTGTTTACAATATAAAATATATAAAATTTAGTAAGTTTTTAAATCAAATTTGATATGTCAAGGTTTCTTACTTAAATTGGATTTGTTTAAATTTAGAGCTTACTAAACTTTATCAATTAAAAACTATTTATAATTAATTTTTGTATGAATTATACAATATATTAAAAAAGTAGACCATTATTCCTGTATGGAAATTTTGATTTAATGGAAAGCAATACAACAAATGCTTGTCAATTGATGCAAATTCAGGTCTGATTGTACATTTAAATTTAAATTTGGAAAAATCATGGCATAAATTCAATCCAAGGGGTATAAATCTAACAATTTCCAATAATGCAAAGAAGTAATTTGAAAATTATGAGTTGAGACGAATCATTTTCTGAAATCTAACATAACTTGAGGGAACTTTAATGGCCATTTCATTTTTTAAATCTATTTTCTTCTTCATGGAGACTTAAATGTTGATTTTACAGGCTGATAGAAAACCCCATATTAATCTTTAATAAGGACTCAAACAATCAGCCAACTGCATAATAGCCATCCCTGTATCCATCTTTCTCCTTCAAAAATATCAGAATAAAGTATTGTACACATCATAGTTTAAAAAATCGGTATTGGCAATATTTCGAGTGGCCCAATTTTTTTGAAAAACTTAGAATCGACAAAAATTCAGTGAAAAAATTGGCAAAATCGGCACTTTTATCGAACATTTGAAAATATATAATTTCTAAAAATATTCTTAGAAACCACAAACATATAACACCAAATTTGTAGAACATATATTAATTGAGATTTTCGTCATCTATTAATGAAGGTTTTGAGTTAAATTCATTATTAGTATTTTATTTTATCTTAAATCAATCAATTTTTTTTTAATTTATATTTTATTTACATATAATTAGTAAATACTAAATACATTTGTCATCTACATAAAATTTAAATTTATTTGATGAATCAAATACTAATGATAATAAGGGTGAGTGAGTAGCCGAGTTGGTGTGAAGGCGAGTCGTGAGGCGTAGTGTTAGGCTAATGATCCCGATGCTACGCATCAACTCCGGTTCGAGTCACTAGGTTTACCACAAACCCTTTTGCCAATAGTGGCATGTTGTGATGGTTAAGTTGTTGCGTTGTTATCCTTGCCATCCAGGTTCAAATCTCATGGGGATGAGGTCCCCCGTTTGTGGCCTCATTGGTTCATAGCTCCAGGTCAAAGCATTGGTGGTACCGGTGGGCGTGTCGCGCCAGCGCTACCGGTCACGTTAAAAAGTTTACCAGGCGCATTTTCAAAAAAAATAAATAAATAAATACTAATGATAATTTATTTATTTTGTATTAATATATGATGGAAATACATTTACATTAATACAAAATACATTTACATTTATATTACTATATATCAATATATTACAAATTACAAAATATAAGGTATATGAAAGATTTAATTAAAACATATTTGGATAGAACAAATTTAAAACTAGTGCAAATTGGCTGCTGAACGAAGCCTCTGCATAAATATAAAACCCTAAAATGCATACATACACCAGGTCTGATGAGCACGATAGCTGAAAATGTGGGTGGGAGGTAGGAAATGGATGCAGGAGAGACAATGGCAGTTTGTGATAATGACTAACATAAAATCCTTCCCTCTTAATGAGATGACATGGAACAAAATTGGTTTTGACAGTTTGTGTTCGACTTTATCCCCAATTTAAGTGTCGGGTTTAACATTTTATGGCGATATCAACTTGAAAAATATGCCACAATTTTTTCAAAAACACGTTACCGTGTTTTATTGCATTTATTTCATTTAGCAATGCATCCCGTGATATATTGCGACTTTTGCGATTTATCGTAGAGTTTTAAAACTATGGTACACATCATGCACAACAATCGAATAATTTAGGTAATAATTTTTCATAATGTATCTTTCCCATTTCAAGGTGAAATATTTATATGAAATCTAGCAAGACATGTTGTTTCGCACTGAAGTAGGCAAAGTTTAAAAAATGTGTTGATGCACTATGACTTTTGTTTCATCAAAAATCATAGCCACATGCCAAATCTTTGATTACAACGCAAAGAGAGCAAATACTCCACAAATAAATAAAATCTTGTACAATGAGTTCGTTGGTGTTCTCTTGATTATGAAATCCATCAACAATTAGAAATATTTGGAAACAATGAAGGCATTGAGAAAATTTACGATGACAAAACATTTATATTACAGTCTTTAGAAATTCATACAACTGAAAAGAGGAATTTAGCATTAAAAGATATAATCCCCAAAAGCATAAATACATAAATAACAAAACATGAAACACTGGATTAGATACATGAGCACAGATACATACCAAACTATGACGGATTGAAATTAGTAGGCAAAATTTACATCATTCAGTTTTATAACACTTATGCAATTTTAATTTCAATCATCTTGGGTTTCTTCATCTCAGGAGGAGGGAGCTTTGGAATAGTAATAATTAAACAAACCATCCTGCCATAAATGGCTTCCATATTGCACTCATCAAACAAAGCAAATTTGTGCATGAATCTATCGAGTCTGCACTCCATCTGAATGAATTTGCATCTTGCTCTTCCTCCCTCTTTTGCTCTTTGTTGATTGTCTCCTTTTGAATCTACTTGTCCACAAACAAAAGATTAAGCTTTAGTAGCTTGAAATTTTTAAATCTTTAAGCACGAAAGCTATCAAATAAATGATGAATTTGTAGAGGAAATACCTTGATATTGTAAGATTAGGCACGTTGGCAATAAAAACATAGTAGTTGAGGCGATGGCTATCGTGTCGCGAATGTATGTGCAAGCTGAGGCATCAAGATGCTTCTCTAGTTTATCGGCAAGCCCCAACACTTGTTGTAGAGTGCTCATTAGAGGATCCATTACTTCTCAAACCTTGCAATAATGTCCTATATGGAGATCTTTAAAAAAATTATGAGAACTAAAAAAAAAATGATATCAACTTAAAACTCTGTAAAGAATAAAGTGGACCAAAAACAAGAAACATTAGCTTTAGTCTATATGTAAGGATCAAGCGTTGATGGCTTACCAATTTGTCTATTGTAGAGAAATAGTGGTGGATAACAATCAAAATGAAACAATTGCGACCAAGTCAAATTGAAGGCAAAAAATTCTTATGCTTAGAATCGATGATGATGAAGGATTTAAATGGAGCACAACCATCACTTTGCATGTTGCAAGTTGAAGAACCCAACTTTTCTTCTTTGTTATAAATGAATCGATTGGCAGACTATAAAGTAGAAAATATCAATTACAACATTGCTACAAGAAACATTAGCTTTAGTCTATATGTAAGGATCAAGCGTTGATGGCTTACCAATTTGTCTATTGTAGAGAAATAGTGGTGGATAACAATCAAAATGAAATAATTGCTACCAAGTCAAATTGAAGGCAAAAAATTCTTATGCTTAGAATCGATGATGATGAAGGATTTAAATGGAGCACAACCACTTTGCATGTTGCAAGTTGAAGAACCCAACTTTTCTTCTTTGTTATAAATGAATCGATTGGCAGACTATAAAGTAGAAAATATCAGTTACAACATTGCAATTTGTCTATTGTAGAGAAATAGTGGTGGATAACAATCAAAATGAAATAATTGCTACCAAGTCAAATTGAAGGCAAAAAATTCTTATGCTTAGAATCGATGATGATGAAGGATTTAAATGAAGCACAACCATCACTTTGCATGTTGCAAGTTGAAGAACCCAACTTTTCTTCTTTGTTATAAATGAATCGATTGGCAGACTATAAAGTAGAAAATATCAGTTACAACATTGCTTTAGTTACGTTGTCTCTTCAATTAAGTTTGGTTGCATGAAATGTAGGAATAGCTCTCCCTGCATGAAACAAAAAATAGGTTATTAAAATCTACATTGAATGACATATGAAAGTGGACTCACCATACACTTTTAAATGAATGTTAATTTTTTTTTCAAATGCCAAACTGTTTACAACCAAAGCTGCTTGTATTGTAGAAGCCTCTTGGCTTAATAAAATATGTCAAGAGTAATCCTTTTCAAGACACTTATTAAAATTTTAATATGTTTTGAGTGTGAGTGTATATGTGTGTAATTTTATATATAAAATAAATAAGTTAAGAAATGTGTGTATTTATGTGAATATATATAAAATATGTCGAAAGTAATCCTTGTCAAGGCACTTATTCAAATTCTAATATTTTTTTTTTTGCGAGTGTGAGTGTGAGCATGTAGTGTGTGTGTAAATATGTATAGAATATATAAACTAAGAAATGTGTGTGTGTGTGTGTGTGTGTGTGTGTAAATATATATAAAATATGTTGAGAGTAATCCTTTTCAAGGCACTTATCAAATTCTAATATGTATTTTTGTCTGAGTGAGTGTGTATTAATATATATAAAATATGTTGAGAGTAATCATTTTCAAGACACTTGTTTTCATCAAATTCTAATATGTTTTTTGTGTGAGTTAGGACTATTGAAAATAGGTTTCTTGAGAAGGTTTACTCTCCATACGCGCACGGGCAAACACACACACACACACAAACACACACACACACAAGTTGGTAACAATTGTGCCATGACATGAAAGATATTTTATAATAGTAATATTCAAATATATGACAGTAAAGGTCACTGCTATGGTTAGCATTATGGTTATGATTAATATTTGTGGTAGGTTTATGGTTAAGGTTAGAGGGAATGTTAGGATATTATATGAATTTTAATCTATAATTATATAAGGGTAAGGTTTAGAGTTACAAATAGTGTTAGTATTATGATTAGTGCTACTATTGCGATTAAGGTTAGAGTTAGGGTTGTGGTTAAGGCTAGTGTGAGGGTTAAAATTAAGGTTAGTATGATAGTTAACCTTAAGAATTCACTTAGGGTCAATCGAAGAGTTATGGTTACAATTTAGGATGAATGGTTTAAAGTTGGGAGTAGTATTGTTAATGGTTACAATTAGAGTTACAGTTAGGAGTAGGGTTGAGTTTAGGGTTAGGGATCAAGTGAGATTACTATTAATATGGAAATTATTGGTATTATGTTAACAATTGCAATTAGAGTTATGATTTAGGTTAGGGTTATAATTATGATTGGGGTTAGGATTAGTGTTAGTATTTAGATTATAGTTTATATTGGTTCATATTAAGGTACATGTATATGGTTAAGGTTATAGGGAAGGTTAGGATAAAGTTTACAATTAGAGTTTAAGATTGAGGTTGGGTTTAGGGTTAGGGTTAGGGTTAGAGTTAGAGTTAAGACTTAGGTTATGGTTAGAATTACAGTCAGTTTTAGAGTTCTATCTCTTCCCCACCTTTTCCTCTCCCCTATCAATTCCTAATCCCACCCTCTATATACACCCTAATCACTTTAATATTGATTTTTATCTATTTTATATTTGAGATTGTCATTTGTATTTTAAATTTTTTGTGAATGCTATATGGTATTTACTATTTTAATTTGACTTTTCATTTTAATATTTTGTAATGCAATTTGTCAATATATTTTTTATTTCTTTTTGTTAATAATTTTGAATGCCAAATGACATAATGTGTTTTAATTTGGTTTTAAATTTTTTTGTGAATGCCAAATAACATTTTTTTAATTTTTAAGTAGTTTTTAAAAATAGATTTCATTTGCAATTGCCATCAAATATTTTTTCTTTACACAACACATTCCTTTGGCATATTCTCGTACTGGATTTGTTGCTTCCATTGTATATGCCTTTCGACATAATTATTTGAATAATTTATATGTTTTGTTAATGTAAATAGGATAAGTGTATAAGTTTTAAGCATGAGTTTCTTTATATTTTAAAATTATACTAAAGAAAATATTATGACTTGGTGGGTATTTGTAACTACAATAAGCATTTAGTTAGAAGTGTCTAGTGTAAATATTATTTAATTTGAGAACTAAGATACCACACAAATAATGGGTTACATGATAAAGAAATGAAATTAAAATGATAAGAATATTATTGCTATTGATATTAGCAAAAATACATATAAGATATGATGAGCATAGTGTCAACCAATTGTTTGGAGTATAGCCTAAACATTGTTCACACTTCATGTTAGTTGTTCAGTGTTCGCATGTCTTTGAGGTCCAATTCTTTTTATGTGGCTTTGTTAGGATGATATCATATGATACTCAATCTAGTTGAACCATATTAAAATAGGACCTACTATAAGGCTTACTGCGGCGTTTGCATTATTGATGCATCATTTTAATATTATGAGTGCATGATGTTTATTGACCTCTAAGTACAATAAATTGATAAGAGAATTGGATCTTAGACACTTGTGATATGGAGAATGTATATAGATGCCTATAAAGATAGATCATTTGCAAAATTATATGATAGTAGTAATAGATGAATAAGTTCCTTTATTAGCTTAGTGTAATAATAAGGCATGTTATACGATTCTACAATGGTATTTGAGTATTGCGATAAGGGATTTTTATGACTACAAGATATAGATTGATCCCTTGAGTAAAAAACCTTCATTATTGAATCTACTTGTGAATTCCAAACAGAAAGTTGCATTCTTATGTCTTTGTGTGAATCAAGGTAGTTTAGTGTTGTAGCCACAATGTTGATAAAAAACAAACATTGGGACCTTCAAGCTAGTTTATGAATACTACATAGTAGTGTCATTCAAGACCTTGATATCATTGATAGATCATCATAAGGGTTATGGAATGGTCACAAATTAGAAATTAATATTAGTGGGAGATCAAAGTAAAGGGCTAGATGTCTTTGTTGGAAGTTCTTTAACATAGGTTTACTATTTTGTGAGTCTACTTAAATGGTTTCATGCCGTAAATTAAGTGTTTGTATGGAAGTAAAACACTTATGAAACCTTGATTATGGGAAACTTGGGCATGTGCATCCCTTGAGAGACCTTGTGAAATACATATGAGTTTGATATGTTTTGAAGAAGGTATGTAGATAGTCCTTGGACAAAGGATGCTCCAACGATTGTGAGTTTGTAGGGGGATTTAGGATTCCAAAGATTGGGGTTGCTCCTAACTTGTTTATCCTTCCCTCTTTTGTAGGCTTCAAATGAGAATAAAATGGGTATTACATGGCTATAGAAGAATCAAGGTATCCTGATATATTGTATTTAATACATAACATGCTTTTGATTAGCAAGTTGAAGGAAGTGAATGGGTTAGCTACCTTCTAGTCAATATATGCTTAAGCCAACTTATGTTGGTTGGGGCACAACTATCCTCCCTACAAACTGTACAGTTGACCAATTTTCAAAAAATGAAAACATCATGATTTTTTTTGAAAATTTCAGCGTTTGATCATCATGATCTACATAGTTTGTAGTCGAAAACAACAAAAAAATTGGAAAAAAATCACTACATTTTTAATGAATCTAGATTTTTTTTTAAAACTTTGTTTTGTCTTTAGTGAGCCTGCCCTTGTTGGTTGTGTGTAATTGCTAATTATTTGTGAAGTTAATTGTTAATTGCTTGGTTGTGATATATTTATCTATTTAACCAATATGTTGGACTACTTGTTGGAAATATATAATAAGCTAGGCTACCAAGAGGCGAAGGGTGAATCAAGAACCAATAAAACTTAATCTTATTTCACGAATTAATCCGTCATATATATTCTGATCTAATTACATGTATGAAAGACTGAAAGTAGTAAAACATTCATAACACTTTGACACAAGATATGGTGACCCAGAAACCCTCCAAATAGAAAGTAAAACTAGGGTGGGGATGATACCCACAAGCTTTAGTACTGTATTATAAAGTTGGCTAGTTAAGGCTTACAATTGATCACTTCTGATGATTTTCCCTATTAGGAGCAATAAGGACTACTAAGTCCACCTTGTTAAAGGATTTACAAAACATACAAATAAGTATGCACTCAGTAAAGAGATTTGCAAAAAGACTATTAAGTCTACCTTGTAAAAGGATTTAACTGATACACCTATTAGGATGAACTAGTGGCTGATCTTTGATTTGCAACTCTGATTGGCTGGTTGAGATTCCTTTGAAATGTAATGATCACCTTGTTGTGATAGATAAATCTTTGCTGCTCCTTATATTGCTTGTAGCCTTTTCACTTCACACTTCTTCTCTCTATATTTGCATCATATTTTTTTCTTACTCCTTGGATGTGATATAATACATTACATATATACCAATCTAGATTACAATTCATCAAAGTAAACTAAAACATATATTTCCAATAAGATCACAAAGTCATCTCAACTGCTGGCACTCGGGTTCTGAAGACAAACTTAGTGAGGTTCTGATACTCGAAAACCATTGTCAACACTCGACATCGTCATGCTCTAGGTAGACGTGGAAGCTTGGTTCATACTAATCACTTCAAAGTAGTCTGAACTCGGTCAACACTAGTGACTTGGTGAACAATGCGAAGCTCGGCATATAAACTGAATCACTTGGTTGACACTGCATGGCTCAATCAACACTAACACTACGGTTTTGTTATAAATTGAATCACTTGCTTGACCCTCCTTGTCTTGGTCAACACTAGATTCACATCACTGACACTAGGATCTCAGTAGACACTGGAGATCACGGTTGACACTGCACAATTCGGCTAATATTGTGAAGCTTGGTAGCAACTGTCACTGATCAACACGCTAGATATTGCTCGGTGTGAACTGAATGTAGATTTTGAAACTCGGTAGCAACTGTAGAACTCGGTAACAACTGTATTGCTTGGTAGTAACTGTAGCACTTGGTTAACACTGCAATCTAAAAGATAAGCTCGGTAGCAACTTAACCAATTGATTAAGTGTGAGTCACTAATAAACAAACTTGACCTTAATGTCAACAATCTCCCCCTTTGGCAATAGTGACAAAAATACTTATCAATCCAAAATTGAATGTTCAAAATTTCAAGTTCAAAATATTCTTTTGTCTGCATCTTGTATCTTCAACTCGGTAACATACTCTATTTTTTAGATTTTTCAAAATTGCTTTTGTAAAAGATGTTTTTTGATTATCTATGCATGTATTTGTATCAAAGTAACAAGAATCGGAATCGGATCGGAATCGGCAAGGCCGAATCAAATTGTGAATCGGCCATGAATCGGAATCGAATCGGCCATGAATCGGAAAATTTAAAAAACCCTTGAAATTTAGTGAGTAACTTATTTCATAAACCCTTTATCGCTGATTCGATTCACCGATTCACAAAAAATCGTTTGGCTTGAATCGAATCGCCGAATCGCGTGAATCGCATGAATCGCCGTGATTCTTGGAACTATGATTTGTATAATATTATGTTGCTCCCCCATACATTATATCTCATATTAAACTTCTCCTCAATAGATATACACATATCTCCTCGTTTTATATATATGTATATATATATCTCATCTTATACTTTACTTCTTCCCCTTTTTAACATAAATGCCAAAGATGTATGCTAGATGGTCATGCCAAAATGTGACAGGAAGCCAAAATGTACCTTCAAAATCAATGCCATAGTCTTGTCCCAATTTTCTTGTAATACCTTGCTTGCATGACATGCAATTTGTACTTTGGCTGATAACTCCATCATGTGATCAGCTATGGAGAAGTTATTATCATGGATGAGAGTTTTGACATGTGCAATGTGTTTCTGCAATGCATCAATGTTCAGAAGAATCATGCTTTGGATGTCTATAAGTGTGGCCCTTATCTTGGTTTCATCCCTTACTAATTCTACTTGCAAATTAGTCAAAAATCTGATCTTTGAGTAGTGAGTAGAACTGTAGCTTGGGTCAAGTGACAATTGGTGTGCACTTGCCTTCAAGTCTTCATCTATCTTAAATAATTTATCTTTGATTTCCTGAGTGAAGATAGATGTATCACACAACTTTCTAAATAATGAATTTACATTATTTGTAGAGGTTTTTGATGAACTGAGAGTAGTAGACAATTCTACTTGATTTATTGCAATTTTCTGTGCCACTTGTTCCAATAGCTTGTTCTCAATTTTCCTCTGCTCTTTGCAGAAACTTGTCTTGTCCATTCAGATCTTCGTTGAATTTTTGGACAACTTCTACTAACTGGACCAAAATAGGTTGTGTACTATCAACCTCAATACTTAGTGCATCTAAAAATATGTTCTTTACATCTTCAAGGACTTGGTTTTCTCTATTTTTCTCTTCTCTAAGCTTATGTTGCTTAACTCTCTTTTGCAACAGTTCACCCATTATGTTCATTTGATCAGGATTCAGAGTAGAGATATCCCAATTTGGGATGATAATATCCTTATCGAGATCAATGTTTTCTTCTTTACCCTTTTCCTTGCTTGAAACTTTAGTACTCGGTTGAGACTTGTTCTCAACTGTCCTTGTACTTGTTACTAACACATTTGGAATTGTAACAACAGTAGGAATAGAAGGGCTAGCAACAAAAGTAGATATTGCATTGACAGTATGTTGTATGGCCAAATCTAATGATGGTTGCACTTGCTACTTGGTAGATGAAGTGTTGATTACTTCAGTTAATATGGTACTCAGCTGAATAGGTGTAGAGTTTGGTTGGGTGCTTGGTGTTGCAGTGGGTGCCACAACCAACTTGATAGAAGCTTTCTCAGAGCTTGATGGCATTAAAGCTTTTCTCGGTGAATGAGGAAATGAGGCCATCACTGCTGCTGCAATATTTTCTGGGTTAGTTTCCTCAATACTTTGAATTTCAGGAAGATTCTCCTCTATAGCTTCCTGTTCTTCCTCCTCCTCATCCATATTTACATCTTCTGTTTCTATATCTTCTTCATCATTATTGTCATTATCTTCCTTGTCATCTTCATCATCCATGTCACTAACATGAACAACAAAATCACTCGGTTGTTGAAGTTTGTAAACATTCTTCCATGTAGTTGTAGCTGTCTTCACCACATGTTCAATGCCATTGAATTTCAGAGTGAACTTTTCCTCATTTTTCTTTTTGGATTCTTTCACCTCTTTGTCACCAAGACTCGGCATGAGCTGCCTCAAAATTTTTTCAAAAATATCTTTTACAATCTTCTTAGCATTTTCCCATCTTGGTTTGATTGCTTGCATAAGCTCAATGGGAATTTGCTATACAAGTTGATCAGGAGAGTATTTCCATTTAGCTGATTTTGTCATCATCATGTCTTCAACTTGCTAAATCTCATTTGCACTACTGGTTTCATATCTTAGAGATTTGAAATTTTACATTCCAGCTCCTCCTTCAATTTCCTTTAATTTTACTTGAAATGTAGGTGGAGGCTTCTTGAAAATAACTTCCTCTACATCCTTCTCACCTAATTTCAATTTCTTTCTTGATCTTGATGCTCTTCTTGTGAATACTGCAGTACATGGTGGGTCAGGTAATGATAACCTTACCCTTCTTCCTTAAGGCTCTTCTTCTTCAGACTTTGTTTCTTCTGCTTCATCGTCTTCCACATCATCTCCTTTTCCTTCAGTCAATAGGCGAGTAGAACTTGCTTGCCTCAGTTTTGCTATCCTCTTCTTTCCTTTGTTAACTGCTCAAGGAAGCTTAATTTCAAGTTCTATTCTTGCTTTGGCTTCTTCATAAGTACCAAAATATGTGGCTTTGGGATCCATAGGTTCATTCAACAGTGCCTCGATGATATCCTTTGTCATCAATGTTAACCTCATAGCTTAGAGGCTTAACCCACACCACTCTAGGTTTAATTGTTTGAATGTACACTTTGTCACAGTCTACCATAAAACAAATATTATCTTTGTAGTCTTCTACAAGTTTCTTAGGTATTCTACATCTGTTATTCATCTTTTCCTTAAATGAATCAAAATAGTTGTCCATGATACTCACAAAGTTCTCACCCATCATTGTTATGTATTCATTAATCTGATATAACACTAGTACATCTTTTCTACATACGACTGAACCTTTAGAAGGGAAGAATTTTTGCACATAGAAGAATAAACAAGTTAAGAGTTAACCAAACTTACATGGATTGTTCTTTGAACTCCTGATGCTCTCCATGTTCTTGTTTAACTGATTCAGCATTAACTCAACAAGTTCGAAGGACAGGTTGTTCTTTACTACCTTGAGAGCCAAATCAACTGCCTCACATGGCACATTGTTGAGATGACTAGAGTTGTAGATCTTATGAGCTATCACATGAATTCCAAATTTTAGCTCCATGTTAGTCACATTGCTGATCTTCATTCCTCTTCCATCCCATTCAGCAAGAGTCTTGTTTTCCAGTTCTACCCAACTTAGGGTTTTGGTAGTCTTTTCTTTTTTCAACATTGAGAGCCTTGTGATTAGATGAATCATTTTCTTTGTGATTTGAATAGGCTACTCCAACCATAGTTGCCCATTGTGTACACAGCTGAGGATAAACCTTATCCATTTAATTTGAAAGTCTCAGGGCATATGCAGAATGTGTGTTAAACCCTTGGTCTCCAAATGTTGATGCTCGGGTTTCAACACACCATTCACACATAACTTTTCCAGAGTCTCATTCATCTCTAGGGTTCCAATTTCTTGTATTGAACAACAAAAATGTGAACGAATATCGTTAATGAGTAATACCTTGGATGGAATCTGCGATTGAGCTCCAGTAGGGTCAATTACTTCTATAATTGTCGGACTCAATTTGAAGTCTGGTGCCTTCCAATCGACTCCTTGAACCAACATCTCAGATCCTTTCCTGGTTTTGTTGCTGGAAGACACCATGCTCGGTAGCATTTATGAAAACATGAAAATCTTCAACAACAAACACATAGATATCTTGGAAGCATAAAAATCACCCTTTGCAAATAGCTCTTCGAAAATTCATGGTGAAGAATGAATTTGATTTCCTTCCTTTTAACAAATTTTCACTTTTCAATCGCTATAAATGCTTTGTACATCGCTCATTCAGTGACAGACTGTCATCTACTCGGTTCAACCTTAATGCTCAGTAGAGTCATTCATAGCTTGGTGTTTACACAATGCTTTAGTGTATCCTGACCTTGCTTGGCAGGGTCTTGCAACCCGACCTAGCTCGGTAAGGTCTTGAATTTTCGCAATCACTTTGTGATCCCTTTGCATCTTGAATGCTGATATGGATCCTTTTTTCTAGCTAGCTAGAATTGATGTAAGATGTCTGCTTCAGAGTCTCAATTCTAGTCATTCTTGTGGGAGATCAAGCTGAAATGCTTGAGTCACCCAATTCTTGAGTGACATGTGCTTCATGACTCAGACTTGCATTCTAAGAAGATTTTGGAATCCATTGTTGCCTCCTCTGCTTTCTGATATTGTCAACTTTGGCTTTCTTTTCATCTTCAATCCTTCTAGTGTTCATATAGTTATTGGCAAGATCTCCAAGTTTTGTATAATAAAACATCTTCCAGTGGTGTATTTTGTCCTCATGTGATGCTTCACACAATTTGCTCCAATGTGCCCAAATTCTCCACAATAGTGGCATCTACACCATGTGTTGTAGTCCCAACTGAATATAGTTTTCACAATCTATTCTGCTGGGTTCAAAATCTTGGTTTTGCATTCAAAAGATTTGTATCCTTGTTTCTTGCACTTGTGACATTTACCTTTAATCTTAGGTTTCTCCTTGCATTCATTTGCTTTATGACCATGCTTATTGCAGTTGTAACACTTTCCATTGAATTTTTCTTTACCATTATTCCAACATTTATTTGATGTATGAGCTAACTTACCATAGTGATTGCAAGTAGGCCTTTGATTCTTTTGAGCTCCTTGCTTGGATGATTCACCTTCTTCTGTGTATACTATTCTTGCTTTGCCTTTTTGTCTGTATTGACTTTGCTCATTCAACTGATTCATGTTTGCTTGAGATTTCAACATTCTCTCATTGGTTTTCTTTTTAGTGTTTAGATCATTTTGCAATATTTTATTCTATGATCTTAGATTCACGATTTCTTCATTTGTATTAGTAATCTAATCAATGAAGTCTGTTTGCTAAAGGGATAGATGCTGAATTTCATTGTTCTTTCTTTCTATCTCTTCTTTGGATTTGTCTTTTTCTTCCATGACTTCACATAATCTTACTGACTAAATTTCTTGTTCCCTTTTCAGCTTTTTAACTTCTTGAAGATTGGAATTCTTTTTTAATAGTTATTTGATTGCTTCATCGGCTTCATCTGAATTTCTTTCTAGATAAATATCTACAATTCTTTCTTCAATATAGAGATTGTCATTCATTTGTATCGTTAATTTTTTTTTTCTTTTCAATGATTTAAAGAGTTGCTCCTTTGCTTTCTTTAGTTGCCTAATAGCCAATTCCAAATCCAACTTTTCATTGTCAATAGCCTTGTCTAGCATGTATACCTCCATTACCTCTGATTTTTGTTCAAGCTGTTAAACTTATTCTTTGAAAACCACAATAGCTCTGATACTAATTGTTGGAAATATAGGATAGGCTAGGTTACTGAGAGGGAAGGGGTGAATTAGGAACCAACAAAACTTAATCTTATTTCACCAATTAATCCTTCATATATATTTTGATCTAATTACATGTATGAAAGAATGAAAGCAGTAAAACATTCATAGCACTTTGACACAAGATATGGTGACCCAAAAACCTTCCAAATAGAAAGTAAAACTGGGGTGGTGATGATACCCACAAGCTTTAATACTGTAGTATAAAGTTGGCCAGTTAAGGCTTACAATTGATTACTTCTGATGATCTGCCCTATTAGGAGCAATAAGTTCTGCTAGGTCCACCTTGTTAAAGGATTTACTAAAATACAATGAAGTATACACTCAGTAAAGAGATTTGCAAAAAGATTGTTAAGTCTGCCCTGTTAAAGGATTTAACTAATACACCTGTTAGGATGAACTAGTGGTTGATCTTTGATCTGCAACTCTGATTGGCTGGTTGAGATTCCTTTGAAATAAAATGATCGTCTTGTTGTAATAGATAAATCTTTGCTACTCCCTATATTGCTTGTAGCCTTTTCACTTTGCACTTTTGCTCTCTATATTTGCATCATATTTTTTTCTTATTCCTTGGATGTAATATAATACGTTATATATATACCAATCCAAATTACAATTCTTCAAAGTCGGCTACAACATAGCTTTCCAATAAGATCACAAAGTCAGCTCAACTGTTGGCACTCGAGTTCTGAAGACAAACTCTGTGAGGTTCTGATACTCGGCAACCATTGTCAACACTTGGCATTGTCATGCTCTCGGTAGATGTAGAAGCTCGGTTCATAGTAATCACTTCAAAGTAGTATGAACTTGGTCAACACTGGTGACTCGGTAAACACTTGGAAACTTAACATATAAACTGAATCACTTGATTGACACTGCATGGCTCAGTCAATACTAACACTGCGAACTCGGTAGAAACTGAATCACTTGGTTGACCCTCCTTAGCTTGGTCAACACTAGATTCACATCACTAACACTACGAGCTCGATAGACACTGGAGACCACGGTTGACACTATGCAACTCAGCTAATACTGTGCAACTCGACTAATATTGTGAAGCTCGATAGCAATTGTCACTAATCAACTGGTAGATACTGCTCGGTGTGAGCTGAATGTAGATTCTGAAACTCGGTAGTAGCCGGAGAACTCGGTAACAACTGTATTGCTTGGTAGTTGTTTGGTAGTAACTGTAGCACTCAGTTAACACTGCAATTTGAAAGATAAGCTCGGTAGCAACTTAACTAGTTGACTAAGTGTGAGTCACTAATAAACAAACTTGATCTTAATGTCAACACTACCCACCAACGTTCCCCTTTAGGATTTGTGAAATGGCTTAATTGCCTCCTATGATTTATAAGTCTAGTGGTTGTATCAGGGATTGATAAGGCGATCTTTTGGTGCAACAACAACCTTAGTTTGCAACAAGCAGTATTAGATCTTGGTTGCATGTTTGAATCTCCTTAGATAACTTTGAGGATCGATTGTTGGACTAATCGTCAATGTTCTCCTTCGGGATTTATGACATGGCTTAACTACCCCTTGTGTTCTATAAGTTTAACCTAGTTGTATTGGGCATTGATATGTCGATCTTTTGGTGCAATGACAACCCTAACTTGTAACACAATACTATTTAAATCCTATTATGTATGACTCCCACAAGTGTGAACCTTCATGATATGATACATTAATTGTTAGCATGTTGATACTAGACTATGCCAATGGTAAATGCCCAAAGCTATGGCCATATCTTTTGGATTAGCTAACATTTGTCTGGTTCATGGAGGTGAAGGATGGTAAGCAGCTATCTAAAATTTGATATAGGCGATTGAAGTTGGAGTCCATCGAGCGAAGATAGTTTACTATTGAAAATTCTTAGGATTGAGGATTAACCCATGGGTATAAGATGTACAAAACCCTCTTCCAAATTGTCAAATGGTATACTTGACCTTGTTGGGTTGAGCAAGGACCCCGAATCCTCTTTCCAATTTTTGTTGGTGCAAAAGATGAGGGAAAATAATAGGATTCATTGTGTAGTGCCCAATGCATCGACATTCCTTTTCTATCTCGAATGCATTATGGATTAGTTAGTAATCGTGTATGAGCTAGTCGCTATTGTCTCTATGATGCTTGTATGAGCCAGTCCTTATGCTTCTGTGAAGCATGTTGGAGCTACTCACTATGTATGTGATGTAGGTCATAGCTACTCATTAGCTATCTAATGTATGCTGAAGCTAGTTAGCATGTGTACCTTGTAGTATCTTTCATGTGTATGAGATAGTCCCTTGCGTATATGTGATATATGCTTGAGATAAGACCACAGTTTCTGATTTGCGATATGACAATTGTGTATAAGGTTGTACGGTAATTCTTGGTAGTGTTTGGTAATGGGCTAATAAAATAGATTTACTTAATTTATATTCAGGGTTCAAAGAAAGATTATAGATCATACACAATAGATAATAAACTCCTTCTAGCATTTGAGGGCAAGCTAGAAAACCTCTAATGTCCTGTGAGAAGATATATGGGTAAGGATATCATGAATGATTCTCAATTAGACAACACATTATTTGTCAAGGAATTGACATTGAAGGTAGGGAGTTATCAAACCCAATACTTCTATTACCTTGACTCTTACGTTGGCTAATTTAAGCTCATGATTAAGATGTTACATAAGTTGTTCTTGAAACCTCTAATCCGTCATATTTTAAGTCATAGAAACACAGATATAATTATACGACACCACTTTTGATAGAACTTAAACATTGCTCGGAAGGCGACTCTGCAGAAGAGTTTCCAACCTTCTGCCTCCGATAGATGCTTCATTTCAATCATTCTGTCAGCTGTCCGAGGAAACATCAATTCTCCTTCACACATCGTCCAAAATAAGCAGCAGTCGCTTCTCCTTGAAAAACAGATGCAACATCCCTGCGGCCTCGTCAATGCTAAAATTGGATAGCCAAGGCAATTCAATTTTGTCAAAAATGCTCCTCTGGATTGAAGATATATCGGAATCTTTTGGCGATTTTCTCTTGTGTGTTAGACCAATGCCTTACGAGTGTTGAATGTGTCAAGTCTAGTTGTCATTTCACCTTTCCTCTTCTTCATCCTCTTTACTTGCAGTCTCTTCATATTTGGAGAGTTTAAACATTTGTATAAATGATGTGAAATGTTCTGTGGCAGCTCTAACATTGAATGTCAGATATTGCCCTGCTTTTATGTGTATGTAGTCATTAATGGCGAAACACATAATAAACTGTAATATATTCTTTTAAGAGTGAAACCCATAATTAACTGTGTTATGTCTATATTTTGATTATCTCTGTTTTTCATATTGCCGTTTTGTGTAATTTAAATATTCAATTTATTTCTTAAACTCAACAATTGCTACCCAGCGAAGGAGAAGTTGTGGAAAGATTGAAAACAGACGGAGAAGATAAATAGGAACATCAGAAGGAGAAATTGTGAACTGCAAGGAGGAAATAAAGACATCTGTTTCAAGATGTTTTAGCATTGAACCAAAAGAGTTGCATTGTGTAAAGGTTGACAACATGCAACTATAGACTATACCGTTGCACTTGTTCTCGGTGCAAGTGCTAGCTGTAACATTGCTTTTGAACATTGATTATTTTTTCTACTTCCAAACACTGCAAACTATTTGTGGATGAAATCATCTTTACATTTTGTTTTATTCCAAAAGCCAATTCGAATTACGGTAATAATGAGTCTTCCTCGTGCTATAAGAAAATCCGGGAGTTATCTAGGTTCTAATTCACTTTTTGAGATTTCATTCCGAGAAGAAATATTAGGGACGAGGCTAATACTTGCACTTTGACTATGCTTACAAACGCAGGTCTAGTTGGATTTGGTAATGGCATAGAATTGCTGGATGTCATTGTAAGAACGCTAGATATCATTGGGCGGTTGTCTGGATCAGCCTGCGTACAGAGAAGTCCTATGTGAGTGCATCTTATCAGTTGTTCTTCTGGGCAATTTCCCATCAACGTAATATCCACAATTTTGAGAGCATGCCCTCCTCTGAATAGTCTCCATGCCTGCATCACACGTCCCCTTTAATCAAAATTCACTCTCATCTCAAATAATGATTTAATTGAGGAAACTAATTTCTCACCCATTCTAATAATCCGAGGCTTTGCTTTTCTTTTGAAACATACAGGTCTGTATTTCTTCTTCCACTCACAATTTCTAGCAGTAAAACTCCAAAACTATAAACGTCAACTTTTACAGACCCCGCCCATGGCATATTCTGGGGCCATGTAACCACTGCACACATCAAATGTTTAAGTTTTAAGTTCAAGATATTGCGTTTTTAGTTAGTCAAAATTCAGGTCAATAAGATGTGTTCATAAAAAAAGCTTTCTGCAAACTAGAGCGACTATAAGAAAGTTCTTACTAGGTTCCTGCAACTCTTGATTGGATTTCTGTTTCATTATCAGAAGAAATTTTTGATAAGCCAAAGTCTGCTATCTTAGGATTAAGTTTCTCATCAAGCGAAATGTTGCCTGCTTTAATGTCTCTGTGAATTATTCGAAGCTGCGAATCCTCGTGAAGGTAAAGAAGGCCGCGAGCGAGTCCAGTAATGATATTAAACCGCTTTTGCCAATCGAGCATTCTGAGCTTTACTGGGTCTTTTTATGTTTCCATTGATAAAAAATGTTCAGTCACAGAGTAATTTTAACACCTTATTTTGGTAACAAAGAAATGACTCACCGAAGAGGAAGGTATCAAGTGCTTTTGTTGGGCATATACTCATAGACAAGCATCCTTTCGGTTTCCACACTGCAACATCCAAGCAAATTCACAAGGTTTCTGTGTTGTATATTTGCCACCAGTTCCACTTCATTCATAAATTCTCTTCTCTCTTGTGCAGATCCTGCAGACAGCTTTTTCACTGCGATCTCCTTTCCGTCTCTAGTTGTCCCTTAGAATTAAAACAAGCCCACATCTGTGTAAGGAAAATCTCAAATGAAATATCAGTGCTATAAAAGCAAGTACAGTCTAATACCTTATAAACTGGGCCAAAGCCTCCCTCTCCAAGCTTCTTGTTATCATTAAAATCCTCTGTTGCCTCGATCAAAGTTTCTAAGCTGAAAGCAATTTGCTCTTTCGTAAATAGCCACCTTTCTGAACCTCATCGTATATTAGAGTTATGCTGAACTAATTATTATAGAGAGAAAATTAAGAGACATTAGTATGTGAATCTAAAGTAGCACCGTCGTTCTGCTTTTCAGTGGCTGCTGGATTCCTGGAATTTGCAGATTTAAGTTTTCTCAACATTGTAAGTGAAAAGGCAACGGAGATTACAGTCGCGCTTATGGTGATCCCTAATATCATCGGTAACCTTCCTGATGACTTGTCTGCGAGACACCATTTTGATTGTCATTGAAAAAAGACTACAAAGTAGCTTCTAGTGTAAATCAAATAATGAAGAATAAAGATACAGAAAACTAATCTTGGTGTTTTTGATATTAGCAGCATGAAAAGGGTCCTGGCTAGCGATACAAATAGTACTAAGGAAGTACATTAACAAAGGATTAACAGCTTCAGAAATCTTAGTGTTACAAATCAGCAGTTGTCTGCAGTTGAGATGAGATGAGTAGTTACATAAGTATGTTTTAAGTGCATGTCAAGTGTGCAGTTCTATAATTAGATGTATGCCGTTTTATTTTATTGGAAACGCTAGGTAAAAATTGAGAGTAAATTTTCATGAACAAAGAGGGATACGAGGCCTCTTTAATTTTCCTAAATAAATAGTTTGGAGATTTGGACTTACTTGACTAAGACATATAGTTCACCAATTCAAATGTATGGATGACTCGACTCTAGTGGCTTTTCGATGTATTAGGTGCATGGTGTTAATGTATACAGTTGAAAACACTCATAGTGTGGTATGTGTGGATAAGATATTGCAGCGTATCAAATTCATATGGTGAAGATTAAATGAGGTGCAGAATATGCATGTCACATACCAAATTTATATGGAGTCAATTATTATTTCACAAGGTCTGTTAGTTGTTGTAGCTTTTGTCATCACATCAAAAGTACGTACTGGTGGTGGAGAGGGATCTCATAGGAAATTCAGTTGCTATGCCAACAATTGTCATATATATGACAACATAACATGTGAACGTTGATGTGTTGTGTGTTGCACATATACAGTTCAATGTACAGTTGCAAAGGTAGAGCATGTCCACACACAATGTAGAGGCATATCATATCATTTTCTTACAATAATCTGATACATGATGTTGGGAGAAGTTAAAGATGCTTTGAGGTAGTTGCAAAGACTTGTGCTTGAGGAACTCCTAATTGTCAAATGTAAAACATAGAGAGGTTGATGATCTTGTGGTTGTGTGCAATGTAGTAATAGTCGATATGTATACATGCATAAGGAAGTGCAACTGTATGCTAGGCTAATTTGCACCATTCAACAACAATAGCACATAACTGGTTTTGTTAATGGTTTGATTCACAATGTCCCATCCTGCCAATGTTTTGTTGAGGAGAAGTGGTGGATGCAAGGGCTTACATCATTTTCCATGACAACAGAGTCCCCAAAATTTCCTAGGTATTGGATCATGAGAGTAAGACCCATGTCCACGGCCACCCGAAAACATCACACACTAATGGAAAATTTAAGCTTGAAAAAATAAGTCAACTTTGAGTTTTTAACACTTTTAGTCTAGGAATCAAGCCTTAGTGTGTGATGTTTAAGCCATCCGCATGCTCACTATGAATATCTCATCTAGAAGAGTTGCTATGTCCATGTGGAGAGGTGGAGTTGGTAGGGATAGGGGAAACAACGTAGGTGCATTTTCCCATTGGTCCAGTTGTTCTTGAAGATGAGCAACTTCAAGTGAACTTTACTTTACTTGCTCACACTTGATTTTGCCCAAGTACATTAGAGAAAATTATAGCTTTAGAAGTTAATGAAAATCATCTTTAACAAAAGTTTGAGTAAACAAATTTTTTTTAATCATGGCATATGTTGAACAAAATTTCCGCTTCTAAAGTTTCTAAAGTGTCACATTTGAGTAAACTTGGGAGGTAAGGAGGACTTATCTCGAAGCAAAATCATGTGCCAAAAAAGAAGGAATTTGGGCCTTAAGGGCCTTAAAAGTCACAGACTAATTGCAAACTTCTTGAGCATGTGGGAAGAATCAAAGAGATGCTTGAGCGACTCAATTTAGCCACAAAATGGACAATTTAGAGTGGGAATGCTTGGTGAGATGGCCCCCATAGGAAGGTACCAAGAAAAGTGATCCAATTTTGGTACAAGAATAGAGACATTTGCATAATGAAGATCAAATTTCCCTAGTTTTTCATGAAACAATGAACTCTCAAATGACCAAGGTCTTCTTATCGTGCACTCCCGGGTTCTTTTTCCCCTCAGTTAGCCACTTCTCTTTTCTTGTTTGATTCCCAACGTTTTCTCATTTTACTTCAGATGCACTCCCGGGTTCTTTTTCCCCTTAATTAGCCACTTCTCTTTTCTTGTTTGATTCCCAACGTTTTCTCATTTTACTTCAGATGCACTCCCGGGTTCTTTTTCCCCTTAATTAGCCACTTATCTTTTCTTGTTTGATTCCCAACATTTGTCATTTTACTTCAGATGCTCAAATTTGAAGTTCCATTGTGTTTTGTTCTCTGTCCTTGTTTTATGCGCCCTTGTTTCTATCTTGTCTGCACACAGCTTTTTTTTTAATCATTATTAGTTTTTGGCCATTTCATTTTTTAGATAGGTAAAAGACTAAAGTTAAGATTAATTATTAGCATATATTGTGATTAAATATTGATTATTTTGTTAAGTTATAATAGATTTTACCCAAAACCTTTCAAATAAAAGATATACAATTTCGTTGTATTGTAGAATCTTGCCAAAGCATCTCATTCCTTTATCTGTTCCTTTCTTTCTTGATTTTTAACGAGCCTACAATTACATCACTTCCCATGCGCCTCTCTATCTCTGCCCTGCTTCAACCCCATCTTCCAGCTACCATGCCCTCTAACGTATTTTTATTTTAACATTTGTGAGGAGTAGAGTAGTGAGAATTTATGTTGCAGATTTTAAAGGTAAAATTAGTAAATTTTAACAAAACGAAAAAGAGAGCCGAAGTTTCAGATTATCTACAAACTAATTACTTTGAAAATTGAGATTTGATGCAGGCTAAAAGAGCCTTCTTCTGGATGCCCCTCCCTCATTCATGGTAATTAGAGTGTTAATGTCGAGATCCCTCCAGGCTGGATAAGAATGACAAATACAAATTTTATAGGTTTTCTTGTGAGTGGGAGCTCTAACTATCCATTTGGCACACAAGCTCATACCCTGTCGACAAATATAAAGTAATCCAGGGTGTCCACTGGCAAACAAGAAGTATTTTATGCCGCCCATTGAAAACCATAATGATCATCGCCTGTTCACCTGAGAAAAAATCCGAGGAGTTTTTCATCCTTAGAAAAAAGGCAATATAATTAGAAGACATACTAATTTTGAAGCACATCTAAAATTTCCCAACCAGTGGGAGAGAGTTGCTAATCCAATTCTGAAGTTTCCCAGTTTAATTCTTGGTCAGCAGCAGTAAGCGAAAGCTTGGAAGGGCTAGTCTGAAAGGCAAAAAGGTATGTTAAAAAATCAAGAGACTTCTGCATGATCAATACATTACCACTAGAATGAGGCCAGCGAGTGTAAGGGGTGTGAAGTCCAACAGTCTTTTCTTCTTTCCCTCCAATTTTCCTTGTCCATTCAATTTCAATTGGATATTCAAGAGTCTTTTTGAACTTGTATTAATATATGATCTGTTGTATCTTGTCTGCATATTGTATTCAGATTCAGTGTGGATGTCTGCAAAGCTTTGCCGAATCATGATAAATTTTGTATCTATGTTCTTACTTTTTGCTCTATTTATTCTCAATTGAAATCAGAGCTTGGCAGATTGCTAGTCGGGATTTTTGTAGTTGAAATTTTGAAGTCATGGAAGAATTAAAGGTGCAGAAATTCTCTTGAAATAATTTTGGTCTGTGGAAAGTTTAGATGCAATTGTTGCTGATTAAACAAGATCTTGCACTTACACTTGGGGAAAAACGAAGAAGCCATACTCTAGTCGGTATATAGTTGGAGGTTTCACCAGTAATTTAATTGTTCCATCCCCACACTCCATAGCCCCTAAAATTTTATGGTAGGGAATCAGCCCGCTAAACCCCATAGAATTGTAGGGTACACGGGTTAACGGATCTCTTATTCCCACCCACCCAGGGAGGCGGGGGTGGGGGGGAATTTGCCATTTTGATGAAAAAGAGAAGACTAACAGTTTGTCACTAGCTGAATGTTTCTTTCCTCACTCTTTGTGAACAAGAGGAGAGCATCAATCAGGCTCTCAACTGTCTTCACAGGGTTTGGCTATGGAGGGGCCAAAATGCACTTGAATAGTCAATTTGTTTGTATTTTTTAATAAATTAACATTGTAAATGTGCATTTTAGTCTTTGCATAGACAGTGCCAGTCTTGACATGCCAATCCAATTTACAAATATATTAAGGGAAAATATTGCACAAAACATTGATTAAGGGACCAGTGATACTAACTTGATTTTGCCTGTGAGGCTGGATTAGCACGATCTTTTTCTACCGGTGGACTGGGCGTTGATGTTGGTGAAGTAGTGGGAGCCCCGGGGCCAGAGAATGACTCTATATCAGAAATTTCCTGTAACTGGTATCCCACCATACAGTTTTTTGACGTAGCTTGAGCTGATTCTTTTGAAGAACAGCAGTGCTCCAACAGTTGCTTTGCTTGAAACAAACAATTACTACAACCCATTGTGGGTATACCACTCGAGCACGGAACTCGACCGTTTACCTGACCCGAAACTGAGTAATTGGCCGGTACTGTTACAATAAAATTGTTATATGGAGGCTTGTTGGCTAGATCAGACGACAGACTGGAGAGAAGACTAGAAGTTGTGGATTTGAAACTCTGTATATTGCCTGAGACATCCTTAGAGCTATTCAGTAAAGAAAAGCTTGTATCTGACGCCGTGGAGTCAACTGTTGCCTTGCTTGAAACAAACAGGATTTACAGTCAATGACCGATAGATCACCCCAGCACTGAGCGAGACCGTATGCCTTAGCAGAAGTAGAATAGTATTCTGATCCAAACCCAAGTAGCTTATTTGCAGGGATGCAAGCTGTTTCAGACAAATTGGAGAGAAGACTTGAGGTAGTGGATGTGAAATCCTGCACATTGCTTGTGACACTCTTCGTGTTTGTCAGCAGAATGAAATCGGTATCTAGTGTTGAAATGAAATTGGAGTTATCATAGCGCATGAAGCAGTCATTCATCCACACCCGTGCATTTATGTCGTTGGGGCAGAGTTCTTGAGTAATATTACGTGTTTGCACTGAACAGTTTGCGCATCGTGCTGCTGATATATTACCAATGCACTGCAGCAGTCCATAGGCTTTATTGGGCGATTAGCCATGGGAAGAGGTGTTAAAACCTGAACTTTGAGGCAAATTACGAGACAGATCATCCAGTACTAAATTCAAGTTTGTGGAGTATGAACTCTCCTCTGTGAAAGTTGAGGCATTTTTGCAGATAGACCATCGGTAATCACAAAAAACTGAAGGGAAAATCGCTAGAAACAGCGAAGGAAGAAGCATTGTTTTTCCGAAAGAAGAGTTGAACTTACCAGTCATCAACTAATCAGACTTAATTTTTACAGAAAGCGGACAGAAAGAAAAAGCTTGTAGGCGAACCTCATCTTGAAGCCTGTAGCCTCTTAATTAATCAGCTTATTGAGGAATTCAACGATGACAATTGAGACTGATACCATCCCGTTGTAAGTGGTTATTTTCTGCCTACGTTTGAATTTTTTGTTTCGGTGTAGAATTATAGAATTGCTCGAAGTTCGGGATTCAGTACCTAAATTTTTTGTCATTTTGTTTCTAGTTTCACTTTTCCGATTGCCCGCAGTGATAGAACTTTGAATTGTATTTTAAATCTGCCCGCCCAATCGCATTTTAACGTTTCAGTTACTCATGTTCACAATATGTATTGTTGACGGACAATTATCCACGTTGCGGGATTCATATAATATTTCTAAGCTTCCATTACAGGAACGCCTTTTTCCTGTTACGAGTTGAAGATGCCGAGTGATGACCTTATGTCACTAAAAAACCAGATACAAAAACGCATTTTTACCAGGCGGGAGAAGAGCCACAATTCCTTCGGCAGCTGCCATCCAGCCAGGAGAACCGTTTGGCTGGATGCCCATGCCATATTATATTTTGACGCGTCATTTATTATTTCCAATGCATCGTCAGTCACTCTGTCCTATATTGTCAAAGTCAAATTAGCACATGGTTGTGTACCATTATAAGTCTATTTAAAACAATTGTTTAGTTTTTAATTTTTATAATATTTCTATGTAACAATTATTTTCATAGTTATGTTGTGATATTGCTATCAGATTTAATTCTGTGATTTTTGAGTCAAACTCATTGACCCATATTTCATAGTTATGATTTATTCTATGTTTAATTTGATATTTATTAACTTTTACTAAGATTGTTATATAAAATTAATTATTATTATATTTCCTTTACAAAATTTTATCAGCAAAAATAATAATTATAATCTATTAATGGTTAATTTTTTATATATATATATATATATATATATATATATATATATATATATATATATATATATATATATATTTGTTTAATTATTTATTTATGTTTTAATTTATATTTATTCTAATAAAAATTATATCATAGCATCTTTGTTAGTCTAATTCTTTTTAATGATCTATTCTAAAAAGTGCAACCATTTGATACCTAAGATGTGCCTTATATGAAAACTATATATTTTATGTTATATTTTTTATTAAAATAAATATAAACTTGCAGTTGTTTATGTGTGTTCAACGATAAGCCAATCGTAATGACTTGTCTAATTGAATGCAAGGTGAAGAAGTTGTAATATGTTGTTATAGAGACAAATAGTTAGCAATTAATTCTTAATTGTTGATTGTAGTAATGTAAATGTCATACACAACGTTGGGTTTACATATTAAGAAATATTAAAACTAAGTGATGAGTAGAAATAAAACAAGTAGAGTGATAAAATTGCTTTGGCCTCTTATGCTACTAGCGAAGAAATTTGGGGACAAGATGATTTGTTAATTACTTGATTAAGTAGGTACATTGTTAAACACTAAATATGCATTATCTTGGAATTTTTTTTTAAAAAAAAAACAAAATTATCAATCCATATTAATTACAAAATGTTTCAATTGACAAATTATGGTCATTATAAATGCAATAGATAACATTGTAATAATAATAATTTCTTTATGAATAAGTTTTAGGTTTGAACAAAATTCATAATTATTTAATTGCATTTTGTGATGGGTTATCACATAACCATAGGTTACATCTAAACAAATTTGTCAGTTTTAGTAATTTTGTTATGATTTAGTTACTCTTGAAGCAACTTTGTTAGTTTTATTAATTTTGTTATGATTTAGTTACTCTTGAAACAACAATTCTATGCCGAGTATTGGAGATAGACATTGCTTATTCCATTAATGACAATATCGAGCTATACTAATTCAAAATTATGGCTTGTGTAGAAAATTTGTTGGTGCTTACTATTGCTATCATGGGGTTCTTCTGTGTGCCTCCTATATTGGTGTGAGATCAACAAGAGTTAGTCTTCAACGCAAATGTCCAATTGTTTCTTAGTACATTCCAAATCCATTTTGTGACTAATTGTTCCCTTTTACTTAGAGCGAAGAGAATTGATTATTTTAAGGAACTTTTAGGGAGAGCGCAGTCGAACATGCAATGATTGAAGTTTATTACATTTGCTAAATAATAAGTCTAAAACTTGTTGAAGGCATGATTCATGCATTGGTGAATCAAGATGAATCTTTGGACTATGTAAGGGAACACCTAACATTTGAGTTTCATAGCATTGTTGGGTGACCCATTTATCTCTGTAAGTTCATCCTTTTCTCTATAGGAAATTGAATATAGTTACTTATCAAACTCATATTTTGATAGACGTTACATTGTTGTAAAATTGAGTATGTCTTAAAAAAACCCTTTTCGTTTTAGTGAATTCCTCCAAATTAGAAGTCATCCAATAACTCGTTGAAGTTTGGAACTCGCCTAAATGCTACAAATTCATGTTTTTTGAGTTGACCAATAATGCTTGGTGATTACCAAACCTAATTGGATACTCGATATATCAAGTATTTGATTAGGCTTGGTATATGATATATTGAATACCCAAAATATCAGATGCCCAATACATGCACTCAAATGAACATTTTCCACAAAAAGATGTTAGTTAAATATTTGATTATATGGGATATATTATAGGAGATAGTGTATATATAAGTCTGTGTGTGTATATATAAATAAATTATAGTATATAATATAGTAATTATTTTATTTTAAGTTTTTTATTTTATCAGATGGGTGGAAAGGGGTCATAGGGTATCCTATGACACCTTTCGACCCATTCCATGTTAACATATGTCTCTAGGGATCCGACATGTTATCATGGAATGGGTCTAGGAGTTAATATGTTCTCATCTAATGGGTCAAAAGAGGTTGTAGGGTATCCTATCCTATGGCCCCTTTTGACATATTCTATGATAATATATGTCCCTATGGGTCTAGGACCCCTAGGTATGTATGATATTCATTCTAATGGGTTGAAAGGGGTCACGAGGTACCATATGCCACCTTTTGACCCATTTAATGATAACATATGCTTCTAGGGGTCATAGGACCCTTGAGAGTTCATATGTTGTCATCTAATGGGTTAAAAAGGGGTCATAAGGTACCCTTTGATCCCTTCAAACCCATTCAACAACAACGTATATTCCTATGGGTCCTAGGACTCCTAGTAGGAGTTCATATGTTAACATCTAATGGGTCAAAATAGGCCATAGAGTATCTTATGACCCCTTTCAATCTATTCCATGATAACACGTCCCTAGGGATATATTATATTTGTTTTAATGGGTTGAAAGGGGTCATAGGGTACCCTATGACCCATTTAGACCTAATCAATGATAACATGTCCTTCATCCTAATGGGTCGACCCATTCAATGTTAACATATGTTCCAAGGACATACTATATTTATTATAATGGGTCAAAAGGGGTCATAGGGTACCCTATGACCTCTTTTGACCCATTCAGTGATAACATATATTCATAGGGGTCCTAGGACCCTTAGAGACATATTATATTCATTCTAATGGGTGACACTATATTATATCTTATAGCAATTAATTACTATATCCTATATATAATAGAATATAATATGTTATAATATAATATAATATTATAACAATATATCTTATAAACTATATAAATTAAATATATACAAAAAAATTGTAATTAAAAAGAGAACTAAAAAGAGTACATATTATTGTTTATTAGGAAAACATAGCATGGAAAAGGGCAAGACGATTGCTCATAGGGTTATTATAACTTCCTTGGTAAGTCATCATTTGAAAAAAGTGATATTTATTACACAAACCTGTGTTTACTTGAACATAAGTTGTACAAATTTGAGTAGAGCATTTGGAAGAAGAGAGAGACTTGACAATTGTCTTCAAAATGATACATGGGCTTATTGTGGGAGACGTCCACATTCTGATAAGTGGCTAACTGATAATGTGAAGGAACAAATTGCA
This sequence comes from Cupressus sempervirens, assembly GCA_028749045.1. Classification (NCBI taxonomy): domain Eukaryota; kingdom Viridiplantae; phylum Streptophyta; class Pinopsida; order Cupressales; family Cupressaceae; genus Cupressus; species Cupressus sempervirens. The sequence goes on along the minus strand of CM053786.1, from coordinate 708,003,684 downwards.
CTATTTTGGCACTCTAGCTCAAGAGTGTCACCAAATGCGAGGGATGTTTTGAAGTTGAGAATTGACAATAAAGACCTAACCCTACATCCAATAATTTTGGAGGTAAGTCAAATAATGTTGATTAAACAAGTTTGTGAGACTAATCCAACATTGCATATACCATAAAGGGCTTTTGAATCAATGAAGCCATTTTATTGTGTGCCATGAAGATTCCAAATATATGTTGCTCAAATTACATCTACTCATTCAAAGAGGCCATAATACTTATCTATAAAACACATACATAAAACCACAAGATCAAACAATATCATCAATAGTCAATATGGAAAGTCAAGCCAAACTCTTGATGAATTATGAAACCCTGAAATATAACACAAAAAATATCATGTGACAATCATCCCAAGGAGGAGAAATAAATGAAATGATCAAATAAAAATATGTAAACAAAATAATGTAAGTGTAAAATTGCCAAGTCCAAGAAATTCAATTGGTCCACCTAAATTGAAAACCTATACCAAAAGGAGCTACTTGTGTCGACCTTAGCACTACCTCTACAACAACAACTTTCAAGTACTTTAAAGGCACACTCATACTTTTGTAGCCAAGTGGAGTTGATGCCTAGTATTTACAACCTTGCATCACATAGATACGAGAAAAAACATATATATGAATATAGGAAAACTGTAGCAAAAAAAGAGGGAGGAGAGCGACATCATGTAGATCTCCTGTAGGAGTGACTACACTACTACATTTGTGCATCTTTTCCAATGACCAGTTCAAACAGAGCTTAACAATTTTGTGAAATTGATTTTTTTAATTTTACAATTGTTCTTGATAGCATCAAAATTTTGATGACATTTGTGGAGACCGTCATAATTTCAACGCTCACGGGCAAACATAAAAAAAGAAGACTAAATCCAAGTTCATTTTTATTGTCTTGGGCAAAAGCTAGAATGCCAAAGCTCTGTGAAAGATCTTGAATCAAGTGTTGAATCTCTATAATCTAACACCAAAGCTCTACTAAATCTCTCAAGGCAACGAAGACTACTTATTAGGTAAGAAACTTGCTGGGGAATATAGGGGATGTTTGGTTTTTTTGGTGAATTTGGGGAATTATAGTTACCTATGTTATTTTTTATTTTTTATTTTGTATTTTGTATTTATTTATCTTCTTCTCTCTCAAGGACAATGTGCACTCTATGCCCAAAAATATTTCTTCCTCTCACATAATCACTCTTTCCTAGGGTAGTATGTGTATCTAACGCAAGGACATTATGTGTACCCCTTGCAAAAAATATGTGCAAAAATACCATCAATTATGCCCTAAGAACATTGTAACCCTTGTTGAATTTGAGAAACACAATTATGACACCAATCATTTTGGGATGACTTCTTGACAACAATAGCTCACAACATAAACATAACCCTCTGGCCCCATCTGTACAATCTGCCCATTCCATGTCAATCATATACTCATTTAGTATATCCTTGAACTCTGAGCCACAAACCATGTAAAAATGTACATGTGCAATGTTTATATATACATGCCCTAGTCTATAGCCCTTTTCCTTTTCTCTTCACTCTTTAGTTCTAGCTTTTGTTTGTGATCCATTCTTTCAATATCTTGTAGGGCTAAAACGTTCATTAACTAAATAGTACAAGAGCACCCCAAACCTGAGATAGAATTATATTGTGGGAAGACTTGATTTCCCTTGATATTCATGTATAGTTGATTCACACTATACATATGGTTTAAATCTTGAACATACATACTTGACATTACAAAATGTACTAACGACTTATCAATTGTACTGCATAGTTTGAAAGTCACATCAACTATACATGAAACCCAATTCTTATTGATACCCAATAAAGAAAGTAATAGAGGGATTTGATATCCTTAATCAAGTATCACTACGTATTATAGATCAATAAAAAATAAGTAAGTAAAATTGATCATTATTGACATGGCCCTAAGGAGGTTGATTAATTAAATGATTAATATAAGCATTAGTAAAATAGTGACATGAATAGTAATGAAGTAATTAAGAGAACAATTAATGATAATTATACCAACAATTACCAATAAAATAATATCATTTAAGAAAAGAGATAATAAATCATAAAAGGCAAAAATTAACAAATTGATTTGTTTATTCTATGAAGAGGTATGATTTGGAAGAGTTGTAACTTTAGACATCTAATAGAGGCAACCCTCCAATCTTGCAAGATATAAGATGGAGATCAAACTCATTTCCTCAATATCATCAAATCATTTTATCTCTTTTACATATCCTTATTCGATTGCTTTGGACTACTATCAAATTAGTTGAATATATAAGGCATGCAATCAAGAAGGGAACCAAAATTGTGAGTGTATATGTATTAAAGAAAAGTTAAGGACATCACTATACCACTATAAGTAGAACCATACCTATAACAATATATCAATGCAGAAAATCATCATATCAGTACAAACAATATTTGAAAGATAATTGTATATTTTTAAGGATCAAAATTAAACACAACAATAAAATCATTTAGAACACTTGCAAATTTGTGTCAACATATAAGGAATAGAAAGTGTATCGCCATAAGAAATGGTAATTACAATGATAATAGGAATATAATTTAGCTTACTTTTATTATGATATTAGAAACACTTTCTAATAGGAATATATTATAGCTCACTAAATATGTGAAAATGCATCGCTATAAGAATTATCTTATTTGATATTTATTTCATTGCTATAAAAAGTGGGTTGTACTCAGGTTTCAAGACTACCAATGCAACCTTCATCCATTTTGACTATAAATCTATGCTACATACCACACAAAATGGAGGCACAATTCTTGTAAAAAAGAGAGAATAACAACAAAATAACACTTCTATGACAAAACAATTCAAACCCCATCTCTACTAATGCAAATGATGAGGTTTTTATGGTTTAACAAACAAAAAATGAAGTTGAGTTTTGAACTTAGATGGCTCAATCCATAAACAACTTCTTGAATTGGAGAAGTAAATTTGATAAAGTAATGATTAACATGAACCTTGATGTGCCTATCTTGAAAATATATAGAAATATTAAGAAAAAGATACAATTAAATAATTAAAAACTTGCCACTCGATCACCCCTAAGAAAATAGATTTATAGATCTCTTAAAATATTTGAGAAAAAACTAAAATGCTTTTAAAACTATCTAGAATGATTCTTAACTATAGGACACAAACTCAAAGTGGATGATCCAAAACACTTGACTATTGACCTTGAGCATATCAAAATGGTAAGAATATTGCATATATAGATTGCACCATGATTTGAAAAAGATATAATAGTGAATTGTAGTACATTAACATCATGGTATATATTTTACATTGATTGTATCTACTTATAAAATATTTTTTTTCCTCTATAAATTTTCAACCAATCAATTCCTTCATAAGAAATTTTCCTACAACTTACCTACTAACTAATCACTAGTACAACATATTTATCAACACTATGAACGTTTGAAATGTTTAATTGAATAATACTACACTATACTAATGTATAAATGGTATATAACTCTAAAGGGGCATGCAACTATTATTGATAGGTACCTGCCATGTTAAATATTGACTAGATTTTGATCCTTGAATTGTAATTCATCATAGGGATAAGAGTTCTAACTATCCAACCATCAACTTGTTTGATTTATGAAGTAAAACAACAAGAACCCTAGTTAAGTGGTACTCTTAAAATGACTTCATGCATAGTTTATTTTCCACAGAGTGACACTATCAATGTTTTTGTAGAAACATTGAATGATCTTATTTAAATCCTAGAAGACAATGCATTCACCATTCCAAATAGTTATATATCTTTACATTCCTATGCACATATGTACATTCTCCTTGTGCCTTGTTGCACATTGGCAATTTGCAAATGTAGGATGCCAATCATTTTGTGCTCCACAAATTTTTTAAAAGGGGGGTGTCAAATCCATGCAACATTTCGTGCAATATTTTTCCATATAGACCAGCCATTCTGTTTAGAATACTCCAACATCCAAGTCTAGCATGTTCGAACTATTATGTGGCTAAATTAACATTCTGTAGAGCACCCCAACACCCCTCAATGATTGTTAATGTGAAACTAATACCTATCTTAAAAATATGTAGTATTGTATGTTGTAGGTAGGATTTATCATAGTTAGCTAATGTAGGAGATTTAATTTTTTTTATAGAATTATAAGTAACATGAGGATCCCTAATCATAATACTATTTCATCCTATTGTTGTATTACATGTACATATCAATTTATATTAAATGGAAGACCATTTATGCTAATCTACTCTATTTTATTAATTTGTGCATGTAATTTTCAATTTTTCATGTGTTCTACGCATGTGCATTCATCCCATAACTTCAAGCTCTCATCATTTGGAATTTTCTTTAGAAGTACCACATAATAGGTACGTTGGGTGTAGAGTCATATAGTATTACAATATTAACTAAATTGGAGCTCCTACTAGGGTTGAACCTAATTCCCCTCAAGTCTTTGCTACTCTGATACACTGGGTAAAACATGGAAAATGCTACATAAAGAAATTCAATATTCTTGAAGATGTTAACTAGATAATGGCAGAATTATTGAAAAAACAATGACTAATTCCCTTTCATTAGTTTCATGACTTAGTGATTCAATTGGGCTCCTCTCTATCACTCACATCATCAATATAGAATGATATCAAGGGAATAATTGATTTCCCATAAATGTGCTCCTATTCTCTCATAGATATGAGGTACATCACTAAGTCTTAATTTTCTACCAAGTTTTCTTGACCAAACACCAGTCTTATTTATCTCGGAACATATCCTAACTAACATAACTCCTCTTATCAAATACAAAACCCTTTAACACTCAATGTTACACAATGATAGTTCTTGATGCAATGGTCAACATTCCTCATCCATGGGTTACCCTATTCACCATGGTAATGAAGATTCTTTGCATAGGTGTTTTGTTTTGTAACAACACCTTAACATGTCAAGGCACCCTAACCAAGACCTTCCCCCTATGAGATCTAAAAATGAAACAAAGAAATCCTAGGATTGATCAAAACTTAGTGATTCAATTGGGCTCCTCTCTATCACTCACATCATCAATATAGAATGATATCAAGGGAATAATTGATTTCCCATAAATGTGCTCCTATTCTCTCATAGATATGAGGTACATCACTAAGTCTTAATTTTCTACCAAGTTTTCTTGACCAAACACCAGTCTTATTTATCTCGGAACATATCCTAACTAACATAACTCCTCTTATCAAATACAAAACCCTTTAACACTCAATGTTACACAATGATAGTTCTTGATGCAATGGTCAACATTCCTCATCCATGGGTTACCCTATTCACCATGGTAATGAAGATTCTTTGCATAGGTGTTTTGTTTTGTAACAACACCTTAACATGTCAAGGCACCCTAACCAAGACCTTCCCCCTATGAGATCTAAAAATGAAACAAAGAAATCCTAGGATGTGATCAATCCTAACTAAGTTAGTTAGAATAGAACACCCTTGGCTTCAAAAGACTTGAAAACACCTTAAATAACCTTAACTAAATGTACACTGATGGAATTACCAACATGCTTAACCTTATGGATTTGAAAGAACACAAATACATAATGAACTTGGCAAAGATATGTAATATTGATCTGACTGAGACAATGAGACAAATAGTAAGAAGTAAATGTAGGCAGTGCCCTTGTGTGAATAGTGTGGTGGTACATGAACAAGATGAATTTCAAAAAAGGAATAAATAAGAAAAGTTAAGTTTCACCAATATTTGATAGTAACAATATTTTCTTTAGTGAATTGTCAAACATGTTGTACTTAATATCCCTAATTTCCAGTCAGTTAATTGGTTGGCTCAATGAATTGAGATGATTTGTTCTTTGTTCTTCTAGTCTAGATATGCTTTGGGGAAGGAGTTAAGAGGTTTAAGTGGATCATTTTCCAAGGTGGTTGCTAATTTAGGTCTAAGATACTATGTTACTATGTTGAATGTTGAATGTTTTTGGTTTTTTTTGCAATTTTTCTATATTCAAGTATTTCAATTTGGTATATTATACTGAAAGATCATTTCATAACTAATATTTCAAGTTCCACATATAACTAGGTCTAAGATGATTACTGTACTTGTGAAATTATTTTTCTTAGTTTGTGACGATTATAGACCAAAGTTTCGATAGCTTAATTTTTTTTTTCTATGACATGTCAAATCATGTTAGATACTATAAGTGAAGAACAAAGTAGAAAGACACTTGCTAGATTGTGGTCTAACTTCAAACATAGAGGTGATGGAAAATATTTTTGTGCTTGCAAAATTGCAAGGGCCTAAATTTTTGAAGAGTTAACATCAAAACAGCTAAGAGACATTGTAGCGACCATAGTCACATTGAAGGGGGATATAATTATCATCCATTGGTAAGTTGTCATTATATCATTTTAATAGTTTATATATAGAAGAAATCTCTTGATGATGCAATCATGATCATGGCTTATTTCTGTTGATCATTTTTATATAGATCAACCTTCCTAGGACACATGATATGGACAACCACAACACAAAGAATATGGTTTTAGAAGTTGAGGAACATGGAGGTGTGAATATTGAAGTTGAAGATAACGTTCCTAGGAAGATGGTGGTCATGTGCCAAAATAAAACATGTGAAGATGATACAAATGCATTGATTCATGACACAATTTGGTACTTTCATAGTTGATGATGATTGATATGGCTTTGATGTTTGATATACCTCTAATTGAGAAGGCAGACACGACCCCTTAAAAGGATCCCAAACAACCCTTCTCTCTATTTCGTTGTTTAACATGAAGGTTATGAATGGTTTATCTAACATAACAATGTCATGTATGTTAAGGTATGCCATATATGTCATAGTTAGGAACTAGTGAATTATGTGTTATTAAATTTTGTTTATATGAACAAATTATATTTTTTTGTTGTGATTGATAGGTGAGTTTTTGTTGCCACCATCAAATATTCTACCTCGCTTATGCTAAGAATTATCCACCATTATGAAATATATTGGAATGTAGTATCAATAAATAGATGCATGTCCCAATGATCATATTATATTGTCATTATTACCATGTATGCAACAACTATTTAGGTGCAGTAATGTGACTCAATTTATGGATTACCATGCACACAATAAAAATTGAGATGACATTATTTGAATGCTTATGGATAGTTCAATATTAATGGACATGGAAGAAAAGTGGTCACGCTTTAAAGAATAACCTCTTAATCTAAGACTTTTGTTGGTAGTGAATGTTGTGAGTCCATTTGGAGAGATGGGATCTATTTACACAATGTAGTTTACTTTTGTTATAAAAAATAACATTCCTCCATGGATGTCAATAAAGAGGGAGCACATCTTGTCGGCAATGATTGTTCTGGTCATTTTTTCATTTAATAATTATGTACATGTAATTATAATTTTTACAATAAAATGGTTGCAATAATTATGTAATGTTCATTCAACTAGGTAAGTGTCAAGTTAAAAATATAAATGTATATATTGAGCCTCTTATCGATGAGCTACTGAAGCTATGGAATATTGTCACTATCTATCACGTCTCTAGACCAATAGACTAGATATTTTCAATTTCATGTGATGGTTATATGGATGATACATGATGCCCCAAGGCTAACACATTTTTGTGGTATGTTAGAGTGTTCAAGTTGTGCATGGTAATTATAAATATGGAAATTAACATATTTAATCCAATTATATGATTATCTTGTAGGATTTTAAAGAAAGGCAAAATTTGCATGTCTAGTTTGTGGTCCAAAGATGAAGTCTCATCAATAAAGAATGTTAGAAAAAAATGTATTTGATAAGTATAGACATTTCCTCCACATGATTCATAAGTATCAAAGTATTGAAAAACATTTTTTCAATGCAAAAGGAGAGACTGCATGAAAGCTATGAAGGATAACACCTCACCCATGAAAGTTAGAATATAGCATAATTAATCATCAAGGTAATGTCATTCCACCTAATGGTTTATGTTTATAATTTACATTTTTTATTGTGTTTTGTTTATAAATGACGGAGTTGATGACTATGAAGGTCGTAAAGGCATCAATGACCACCATCCAAAGTGACTAAAAAGTTATCCCAAACAATTTTATAGGTTTCCCTACTACAAGTAGTTATAAGTTATGCATTTGTTAATTACCATGCATATGGGAAAGAATATAACAAAAACTTTATGGAAAATATTGGATGGAAGGCATGACAATGAAAAATTGTTAAAATTTGTACTAACATTCATGAATCCACTCATGCAATGAAACATCTCATTCAATCAAATACCCATGGAACCCAAGTCAATATTTATGTCTTTCATTGGTTATTAACGAAGCAACAAAACAATGCTATAAAAGAAGTCATACAAAAAATATGATTTCTTACAAGATTTTTTGTGAATATAGCAATCTTGTATAAATGAAAATGAAATTTGGTCCAAAGTTGAAAATGCATGATTGACATACCTTAATCAAGGTAATTCATGTTGTTATGTATTTACAATATATTTGGTAACTGCATGTAGTTTTCATTATATTATGTTAACAAATAATGAAATGACCAATTTATAATTGTTGCAACATTTGTTATATATCTCTCTCCCAAAACACTTTGATAATAATGTCAATCAAGTCATATATGATCTTAGAAAATACATTAGGTAAGTAGTGATATTTATTCAATTTTTTGCATAGGATCTATGATTTGTTTTTCTTGTTATGTAATATATTGTATTTTATTTTGTAAAATATTGTACTTATATTCCTTTAATCTCTTATAAGTGGTTTTCATCTAAAGAAATCCATAAAGTACGTATAGAATATTGGAAGAGAAAAATTCCTCATCTAATGTTTGGACCTATATGCAATAGTTAACGTGGATGATTGAGACACACCTGAGATTTTTGAAAGCTTTGGTTTGAAAAAGAGCACAACTAATGGTTATATGATATACCAGACTATAGTATACATTACTAAATGTATTCCTAAGCTTGCAACAAAGATCCATATAGATTGCACTTGGGATCCCAATCCCATTAACAAATTCAAATGAGAGTACTTGATGTGAAAAGGTAGATTGAGGAAAGTGAAAGGTAAATATAAGATATTATTGTATTTAATTAATTTTGAATCTTCAAAATAAATTACTTCTAATTTGTCTATTTATTTTTACTATAGATATTCAAGAGTGGGATGTATTTTATTTGTATCTTGCAAACAATCTTTAAATGCATGATTGTATGGATTAAACGATGACGATAATCTGGTTGCACAGTATCATGGGAATGCTTTTCTTCATTGGTTAAATAAGCTTATCATAATGGAGACTTCAATGTTCCAGAATAGGAAATTGGTTTAGCATATGGCTTAAGAGCTCATGAGGTACATATAAATTTATTAGTTGCCTCTATGTTTATCAAGTCATGATGCAATATTTTTTACATGTTTGACATATGATGGCACGTCAAACTCCATGACACTATATGGTAAAATGGTTATCAATTTTACATCAAAAAATTGGATGACATGAAAAATTACAATTATGGGATAACGGTAGTATTTTAGGTGACTAATATTATATCTAGATTAGTCAATTTTGTTTCCAAACTCAAACACCTCAAGATAAGAATCAAAGAGTGGAACAAATCATACTTAAATAACATTTTTGAGGAATTAGAAAATGTTGAATCTGACATCAAGGAGCTCAATGAGAGAGTTCTGGTAAATGGTATGGACAATGATGACTATTTTCAAGAAAAATATCTACTTAATAAATATGTTGACTTATTGGTTAAAGGCGAGACTTTTTAGAAACAAAAATCCAAAGAAACATGGTTAAACTTAGGTGATAAGAATGCCAAGTTTTTCCATAACAACTCTAAGGCTCGTAATTGCTTCAATAAAATCACAAAGATTAATAATTCTCTAGGTATTACCCTAGAGGGCCCTGCTAAAGTGGTAGAGGAACCTATCAATTATTTCAACATCTTAAAGAATTGGGAATCATCGAATATTTTAGCTTAGAGAAAACTATTGGCTCTTAATCCTAGACTTATTACTAGAGAGAAAAATGTGAAGTTAGATAAAAATTTCTCCAAGGAAGAAATTAAGGCAACCCTTTTTCAAATGTAGCCTGATAAGCCCATGGGCCAAATGGTCTACATGCCAAATTTTTCCAAAAATGTTGGCATTTCCTAGGGGACAAGTTTTGGGAATCCCTAGAGGTGAGTAGAAATGTCGCTAACCCTCCTTAAAGAAATCAACCACACTTTTCTCACTCATACCCAAAAAATTTGAAGCATCTCTTCGTGAGGATTATAGACCCATTGCACTTTGCAATACTATTTATAAGATTCACGCAAAATCCCTAACAGATAGACTAAAAACTGTCATCCCGACCATCATCTCCGATGAACAAAATGGTTTCATCCCAAGCAAGTCTATAATGGATGGTATTTGTTAGAAAGGTTAATCTTTCCTTGGATATATTAATTGGGATATTCCAAGGGTCCCTAAATGTAGTTTGTCCTCTTGTACACATGTGGAGGACATGTCATTGTTTGTCCTTTATTCCACATGTAAGGACAGCTCTTGTTTATTTCTTTATTTAATTTATCCTCCTTAAGAGGATTGTGACACTTTGCACACACCTATTATGAATGTGGCATTCATAGAAATGGGAGTTACAAATGCAACTCCTCTCTCATCTCTATATAAGAGATGCTCCTCCTTCTTTCTTCAACACACTCTTAGCACTTGATGTTATTGTATTGAGCTACTTTTGCTCCAACACTCTCTCTCTCTTCTCTAGGCATTTGCCTTCATTCATAATACTCACAAGGGGTTTTCTTTGCTTTCCCCTTATAAATCCTTGTCTCCATTGTTGAACCATCTTGGTGTATGCTCTTGGAGTTTGCTTATCTTATGGTAACATTGTTTCACACTTAACTTACTTGGATTGTTTCTCGTTCCTTGCTCAACATTATCATTTCTTACATGGTATCAGAGCTTGGCTATCTAATCCTTGTTTTAGGTTTTGTGTTGAAGGTTGCCATTCATTGGAGCACACCTTATTTGGAGACGTTATTGAGAGAAGAAGTTTGTGTTGTGGTATCTTGTGTATGCAAGTTTCATATTTTTTTTACTAACCCTCTTTGGAAGGCTTGCCGCCAAAGGGTTTTCTTGTAAAGTTTCATATTTTTTTACTAACCCTCTTTGGAAGGCTTGCCGCCAAAGGGTTTTCTTGTTAAATTTTAATTTTTTTTCTTGTTTTGGACGGCATGCCGCCAAAACAAGAAGTATTACATGAGTAAAGTCTTCAATAACTCTCTAATTTTTATCCTCTTTTTTAAAATTAAAAAAAGAAAATTTAAAAACTGTTAATATATTCTTCTATATTTATTTATTGTATGCTCTTGAAAATTTCAAACATTTCATCATACATGTTTTTTATAAGATTTTAATCCTTATAAATCTAATAACTTTGTTGTTTTTAAAACACACATTTTTTTTTTACATTGCATTTGTTGGGCGGACGTGCCACCCGCGTGCCACCCTCGTGCCGCTGCGAGCCAGTAGCGCCGCCGCGCGACACCCTCATGCCGCCGCGAGCCAGTAGCGCTGACGCGCACCGCCGCGCGACACTAGTGCGCTGTCGCACGTTGCCGCCTGCATTCACTGCGAGATCTGCAACTTTGCCGAAGCCCTCTTCACTGCCATGTTATATCAGCGACGCCCCACGCAAAATAAACCCCATTCCATCGCTTCTGCCGCCCCCTTCACACTCGGTGTAAACCCTTCGGCGCGGCCTGCGTCCAGGTCACGCGGCAACTGCCGCCTGCGCAGCCACGCCCGCATCCATATCCTCTTCGCATCTTTTTTTTAAACTCTCTAACCCCGCCATTTCCACCGACCAGGGCCAACCAACTCCTCCGCCCTTTGGCCACGCGGCAGCCACTGCCTGCGCTCCACTCCCCTTTTCTAAACCATTTTAATTTTCCCCCTCTTGCCCACCTTTTTCATTTTTTCAAATCTTGTTTTATTTATTTTAAAAAAAAAAAAAAAAACAAAACAAAACCATAAAACGTGTTTTATATCACTTTTTAAAATTTTTTTAATTTTTTTTTAACAAATAAAATTTTTAATTTTATAATTTTTTCTTGTTTTCTCTCACATAAATAATTGAAATTAAAAAAATATATATATTCTCAATTTTATATTAAAAAAAAAAAAAAAAAATTCTCTCAATTAATAAAATTAAATTTTTTTTTCTCAATTAACAAATTTTTTTTTCAATTAATTTGATTTTCAAATTAAGGACTTTTTTTAATTAAAAAAAAAAGGAGCAATTTTTTTTAATCATGTCAACCTTAATTCCAGAAATAAAACTTAATTATTCTAATTATCATTCTTGGAAAACTCATATCTCATTTATTTTTCGTTTTAAACACCTCTTCGAAATAGCCACTGACCCTTCTCTTGAACCCGCTTCAGCGACTACTCAAGACGAGAAAGATACTTGGAAAGCTAAAAATGAAGAAGCTTTAGGGTTAATTGGTATTTCCATTATTCCAAATTTATATGTATTAATTGCTCACTGTTCTAAAGCTCATGATGCATGGTCCATCTTGAAAACCAAGTATGACAGTGGAGATGAATACCGCAAAATACAGTTGCAGGATCAACTTGAAGATCTCAGGTATGCATATTTTAAAAGTATGGATGAATTTCTTTTAAAATTTGATTCTCTTAAAAGTCAAATTATGGCTTTAGGTGTTCAATTAGAAGACATTCGTTTAATTCATCTTATTCTTAAAAAATGTCTTCCTAGACAGTTTCAATAGTTTATAACTAATATTCATGCACAGCTTGCTATTCCTACTTTAACTTCTCAGTTAACTTATGTTATTTTTCAAACTTTATTAAGACAGGAAGAAGCTAAGCTAATTCAGTTTGGTAACCTTAAATCAACTGAACATGCATTTGTGTCTAGAAATTCAACTAATAATTTTCGTTCCAATAATAATAATAATAATCACAAACAATATAATACTAATTCAAATAATTCCAACAATAAATTTCATGCCAAATATAATAATAATACCAATCATCCTAATAATACTTGTACTACTAATAATCAAAGGAACCATTCCAATTCTAAACCTCATTGTTCTTATTGTAGCAAAGATGGTCATATTGTCCATAACTGTTTTAAAAAGAAAAATGATAAAAAAACTATGAATAATAGTAACAATCATCAAACCTAAAACCATAAAAAAGGTAACTCGACTGGTTCTAATCCTCGTCATGCTTTTACTTGTAGCTTTAATCTTTGCAGACCTTTAGAATGGATTGTTGACAATGGTGCATCACAACATGTCACTTCTCATAAAGAAATTTTTGATTCTTTACAACCTGATATTGCTAACATTCCTATTCAGTTAGCTAATAATCAGACTTGTAAAGTTGAAGGATTAGGTGATGTTACTATTCCTAATGGTAAATTGCATGATGTATTATATGTACCTGACTTGAAAACTAATCTGCTTTCTGTTTCACAGTTATGTCAGAACTATAAAGTTGAATTCTACAAAGATACATGTTATATCATAGATCCTTAAACTCTCAAAGTGATTGCCCATGCTAAAATGGATAATGACAATTTGTTTAAATTCCATGAATTTGCTAGTTCACGATATTCTTTACATACTTCTATTGATTTCAATATATGGCATGAAAGACTTGGTCATTTAAATTCCAATTATATTACTTTCATGCAAAAGCATAATATGGTTGATGGCTTGCCTCACATTATACCTTCCAAGATTGCCTGTACAGGTTGTATGAGTGGTAAGATGCATAGGGAGCCCTTTCCAAGTGGAAAATCATGGCGAGCAACTCATAAGTTGCATCTTGTCCATAGTGATCTTTTGGGCCCCATGGAGAATACCTCCATCCAAGGTTCTCGGTATGCACTTACCTTTGTTGATGATTTTTCTAGACGAACTTGGATCTATTTTTTGCATAGCAAGGATCAAGTTCTTGATATATTTATTGAATTTCAGTTATATGTTGAAAGGCAATCTGGCTATAAACTTAAAATTCTTAGAACTGATAATGGGAAGGAATATGTGAATTATTCTTTTCATTCTTATTTGAAATCATGTGGAATTAAACACGAGCTTACTATTCCTTATACACCACAACAAAATGGTGTGGCGGAAAGAAAGCATCGGACCATTGTTGAAATGGCTAGAAGCATGTTGCATGCTAAGAATCTGCATTATAAATTTTGGGCTGAAGCCATGTTTTGTGCAACTTATATTCTTAATCGGACTCCTACCAAAGCTCTCAAGGCTATCACTCCAGAAGAGGCTTGGTCTGGTAGGAAACCGAATTTACATCATTTACGGATATTTGGTTCTATTGCTTATGTTCATACGCCTAAACAGAAAAGGCATAAATTAGATGCTAAGTCATCTCCTTATATGTTTGTTGGGTATGATGAAAACACTAAGGGTTATCGTGTTTATGATTCCACTACTAACAAAGTTCAAGTTGCTAGAGATGTTTGTATTGCAGAAAATGGGGTTCATGATTGCTCTACTACACATGATGAAGAATTCAGTGGCACTAAAATTGTGCTGGTGGAGGACCAACCTCCTTCTCTTAACCCTACTCTTTCTCTTAATCCTTCAAATCAAGTACCACCGATTATTTCTGCTCCTACAACTCATGATACTCAAGTAGATACTAATGATACTTTTATTACTAATGATTCTTCCTCTAGTGATAATTCCATTACAACTAAACGTAAACCTAAATGGGCTCAAAACCTAATCAATGAAGCTGATGATTATATTTCTAAATCTGGTGGAATTAAACATAGAAGGATTAATTATTGTAATTATGCTTTGATGACTACTATTATGAATTCTAACGATCCTAAGTCTTTTGATCAAGCTAACTCTCAACCTCATTGGCAGAAAGCCATGCAAGAGGAATATGATTCTTTACTTGCTAATCAAACTTGGGACTTAGTCAAATTACCTCATGGAAAGAATATAGTTTCATGTAAATGGTTATACAAAACAAAATTGAATACTAATAATGAAATTAGTAAATTCAAGGCTAGACTAGTTGCTAGAGGTTTTTCACAAATTGAAGGATTAGACTATAATGAAACTTTTGCTCCTGTTGCTAAGATGCCTACTATCAAATTAGTTCTTGCTTTAGCATCTAAAATGAATTGGCCCATTCATCAAATGGATGTTAAAAGTGCCTTCTTAAATGGTGAGTTACATGAAGAAATCTATATGGCTCAACCTCCTGGATTTGTTAAGAAAGGTAGTGAAAATCTGGTTTGCAAATTGAACAAATCTATTTATGGTCTTAAACAATCACCTAGAGAATGGTATTCTAAAATTAATTCTTTCTTTATTTCTCAAGGTTTTACTAGAAGTAAGAATGATCCTAATTTGTATATTAAACATACTAACGATGATATTATCATTGTTATTGTTTATGTAGATGATCTAATACTCACTTCTAGTTTAGACACTTTGATTTCTGATATCAAATTCCAACTTAAACAGAAATTTCAGATGACAGACTTAGGTATCTTACATTATTTCTTAGGTATGCAAATTTTTCAAACTCCTAAAGGTATCTTTGTTTCTCAAAGCAAGTATGCTTATGATCTTTTAGAACAATTTAAGATGAATGACTCTAACCATGTTTCAATTCCATGTGTATTAGGAACTAAATTAATGCATGATATGAATACTCCTTTTGTTGATGAAACTTTGTATAGACAGTTGGTAGGAAGTTTAAATTATTTAACTCTTACTAGACCTGATATTGCTTATAGTGTTGGTTTAGTTTCTCGATTTATGTCTAAACCTCAACAAGCTCATTTCAAAGTTGCTAAACGCATCTTAAGGTACATTAAAGGAACTATTAATATGGGATTATTTTATGATGCAAATTTTGAATTTATTTTACATGGCTATACTGATTCCGATCTAGGTGGAGATCCCAATGATGGGAAATCCACTTGTGGTTATTTTTTCTTTGTTGGTTCAGGTCGAATTTCTTGGAAAAGCAAAAAAGAACACTCTATTTCCCTATGCTCAACTGAAGCTGAATACAAAGGTTGTACCAATGCAGCTAAGGAAGCTTTATGGATTCGAAGACTTCTTGACGATTTGGGTCTACCTCAACAATCACCTACACCTATACATTGTGACAATCAAAGTGCTATTGCCTTGGCAAAGAATCCAGTTTATCATGCACGCACCAAACATATTTCACTTCAACATCACTTCATTCGAGAACAAATTGAAGACAATCAAATTATTCTTCTTTATTGTAAAGGAGAAGATCAACTGGCTGATATTTTAACCAAACCACTTTCTAAAGAGAGATTTCAGTTCCATTGTAAAAATTTGGGTTTACAACCCTTTGATGTAAACTCCCCAAGTAAAGATTAAGGGGGGGTGTTAGAAAGGTTAATCTTTCCTTGGATATATTAATTGGGATATTCCAAGGGTCCCTAAATGTAGTTTGTCCTCTTGTACACATGTGGAGGACATGTCATTGTTTGTCCTTTATTCCAAATGTAAGGACAACTCTTGTTTATTTCTTTATTTAGTTTATCCTCCTTAAGAGGATTGTGACACTTTGCACACACCTATTATGAATGTGGCATTCATAGAAATGGGAGTTACAAATGCAACTCCTCTCTCATCTCTATATAAGAGATGCTTCTCCTTCTTTCTTCAACACACTCTTAGCACTTGATGTTATTGTATTGAGCTACTTTTGCTCCAACACTCTCTCTCTCTTCTCTAGGCATTTGCCTTCATTCATAATACTCACAAGGGGTTTTCTTTGCTTTCCCCTTATAAATCCTTGTCTCCATTGTTGAACCATCTTGGTGTATGCTCTTGGAGTTTGCTTATCTTATGGTAACATTGTTTAACACTTAACTTACTTGGATTGTTTCTCGTTCCTTGCTCAACATTATCATTTCTTACAGTATTATTATCATCCAAGAATGAACTCATTTTATACAAAAAAAAAAAAATTCAATGTATGCTTATTAAGCTAGATATTCAAAAGGCATGTGACAAAGTGGACTTGAGGTTCCTATGTAAGTGTATGGAAGCCTTTGGTTTCTCTAAGCAATGGATCAACCTAATCTTTTCTTATATATCCACTTTGAAGATCTTCATTTTACTAAATGGGGAGGTTTCTTCAATATATCCAGGGGTCTAAGGCAAGTTGACCCCATTTCGCCCTTTCTTTTTGTGATAATGGTTGAAGCCTTTGGTAGATTAACCAAAGCCTCACAAGTGAGTGGCCTAATCCATGGAGTTAAGGTTACTAATAGGATTGACATCATCACTCATCAATAATTTTCAAATGACACAATAATGCCAGAAAATGCTTGGGTAGGGAAGCTCATGCTGTCAAATCCAACATTGATATCTAAATCATAAGTGTTTTTTATTAACACAAATCCTATCCTTGAAGACACGTAATATTCTAAACTTTAGAAAATGATAGAAAATGTGATATTTTAAACTTTAGAAAATGATAGAATATGTAATATTTTAAACTTTAGAAATTGAATATTCCCTTGTAAATACTTAGGCATGCCTTTAGACAAAGGAACTCAGTCCACTAATATTTGGCACCATATATCCCTCAAAGTGGACTCCAAAATGGATAATTGGAAAACCAAGTGGTTATCTAGTGCAGGTCATTTAAACATGATCAAATTTGTACTCTTCACCCTTCCTGCCTATCAAATGTCCTTTTGGTAAGGGTCCTATCAGAACAAAAAATTTTCTATTGTCAAATGGGACAACATTTGTAAACAAGTAAAAAATGGAGGCCTGGGAGTTAGGAACCTCCAATGGCAAAGTAAGGCTTCCGATGAAAAATTAATTTGGAGACTCTACAAATATTCTCTCTCATAAATATCTCTCCCCTAATGATCCCACTAGCATTTTTAGAACCGATTCCACCCCAAGGAGATTGCGAGTTTGGAACTTCATGTTAGAAAATAAGCATTTGATCACAAATAATCTCGCATGGGATGTGGGAAATGGTCAATCAATCTTGTTTTGGGAAGACTTGTGGGGGGATTCCCTCCTTTAACTAATTTAGTTTAGATAGAAACCATCAATACTTTAAAATCCCTTTGGGGTAATCATCTCTGTAATTATATTACCCTCTCCAAGAATGGTCCTCTTTTAGGATAGATGTGGATATCGCTTGAGAACAACCCTTTATTAGGTGAAGAAAAAACATAATTAATCTCCATCCTTACTCCCTACCAATTATTTCCTAAAGTCAAAGGGGATTCCTTAGTCTAGACAAAGATAAGCCAAGTTATCACCGTGTTAAGGAAGGGTATAACTCTTTGGTTCATCAAAATAATTTCACCCTTTCCTCTCTCTCACTTGACCTATGTTGCAATAAGTATGACCTTCCCAAAGCTAGTATGGTCCTATAGGAAACAACTCAAAAGAGGATTCTCACTATAGAATGGTTTAGGAAAATTAGCTTCTCTGGCCTATCTAGGTGTTGTCTCTGCAAACAAAATGAGGAAATATTGGATAACCTATCACTTTCCCCTATGCCCACAAATGTTTGGTATGGTTATGAAAAAAACTTCACATCTCAATGGCCTTCCCTAACATATTATTGAGTCATCTCCAAGATTGGGCTATTATGGTTTCCAAAAGCTCCTAAAACTCCCTTTGGTCAATTACCTCGGCTATAATCATATGGAAATTGTTGAAAGAACACAATAGAAGAATTTTAAAAAATCTAGCCATGCCACATGATTCTCTTTGCTATAAAATTGAAGGTAGTATAGTGGAAAACATCATCAACAAGAAGAGAAGTAATCTGCAACCTAAAGATCTTTTCTCGGGTTGGGATGCTTGGATGACGAAATAATGGTTTGGGCTCATCAATCCCTAGTGTGTAGGACCTGATGAGACTAACTCTACCAAATTATAAAAGGAATGTGTTTTGTCCCCTCCCCTTGGTTGGTATTAACTCAACTATGATGGCTTCTTAAGTGGCAATCTAGGCCTAGATGGAATTGGATGTATCATCCATGATTGGGATGAAAAGATTGTAGGAAAATTTCCAAGCCAATTTCTATGGCTTCTAATAACATTGCGGAAGTAGAAGCTTTGGTGGAAAGTATTTTCTTATGTAAAAAGCTTAATATTGACAACCTAATCATTGAATGAGATTCTCAAATTATCCTCAATGCAATGAGAAATAAGTTCTCATCCAATTAGACTCTAAAACTCAAGGCTGGATAGAGCCTTGGTCTTACTTGATCATTTTCCCCTCTATAAAATCACCCATATCTATAGAGAGGGAAATACCCATTTAGATTCACTTGCTAACAAAGGGGTTGATGGCACTATCATATACAACTCTCCCTAATCTTCTTGCCCACATTTATCATTACTCCCATTAGCCCCTTTAACTACACTTATTTAATTTTAAACTATATATTTTAGGGTGTCCTCGCTATGGAGATCCACACATATAATCATAAAAGCACTTTCATTAATCTAGTTGTCAAAAAGGTTTTCTCAGTACACCATTTTTTGGTAGTACTCATTATAATGACACACCCATCATTGTAATTACTCATCTCTTTCTTTTGTACTACCTTTTCATTACTATCCTACCATTGTCACACACTTTTTGGGTATTTTGCTCCTTTATTTAGAAATATTGCAAGTCAACCATGGATACTAATATCCATATGAAAATGGGCAACAATATTTTGCAAGTTTGGGATCAAATCTTTGATAGGCGAATTATGCTTTTGTTAAATGCCCTGTACTATCTAGTTGTCAAAGCTATAAAGAAGATTGTGGGAAAGAGATTTTCTCTCCTACAAGACATGTAAAAGAAAATACGAAGATTATATCTATGTTTTTCATCACCATTCTATTGGAAAGAGGAGTAACTGAGAGGGGATGGGTGAATCAGTTACCACAAAAATAAATCCCAGATCCCTTAAATGTCAATACAAAACATAAACTCTAAAACTATTGTCACTCAGTTAACACTAACAATATGTTGTAACTTGACAAGCATAGTAATATCAATTATTACTGAAAAATTATTGAACATGAATATCTTAAGATATTATTTGTGATTAACCTTACTTAACTTAGTTCCATACATTAAAAAAAATAGTATGAACACAAGAGACACCAAGATTTAACATGGAAACCCAATTTGGAAAAAATGACTAATTACAACTAGTTACTGATTTTCACTCTTCTAAAGTGAGCCCTGTTAGGAGCCAACCCTGTTAAAGGTTACAAAACACATTGTTAGTTTGTGACTCTGTTAGAGGATTTAATCACCTTGTTAGGAGTGGCTTTGTTAGAGGTCTTTAGACACTTCAATCTATAAATGCCACCTTGTTAGAGGATTTACAAATAGTTGTTAAGCCAACTCTATTAGGAGATTTAGTTTATTGCTATAATGGTTAGAGAGTAACAATGATATGACCTAATTTCTAACGCAACTGTATTGCTGATTTCAAATCTCAATTCTGGCTCAAATACTTGATCCTTCCTAATTGAATGTATCTTTTGAGCTCCTCAAGGATATTCTACTTATCCCTACCATTCGCTCCTAAGCATCTTCTTATCTTCCACACTTTCTTATACACTTTCAATCTTCAACTTGACCTTATATTATACCTTATGCATTGTCAAGTCGACTTGAATACACCTTGGAATAGTTAATATTCATCTTCTCAGTTTGCTAGAACCAACAAACAAATTCATTAAACTCAATATGTCAAAACAAGAAAATCCTTTGTTAGCTGACCCTACTCGGTAGACACTAACAGTAAAATGATTTTCCTATATTAACCAAGTGAACTTGGTTAACATTGCATCTTTGCAAACTTCCTTTAGTAACTGAGTGAGATCGGTTAGCACTGGTTCCTTCCAACTTTCCTTTGTTACCCGAGTGAGCTCGGTTAACACTCAACTTCTACAAACTTATCTTCGATGCCTGAGTGAACTCGATAGATGTTATCTTCTAAACTTGGCAAGCACTGGTATGCTTGATAGACATAGAAAACTATCTTCATTACGTGAGTGAGCTCAAAATACATTGACTGGAAAAGATATGACATTTTTTGTAATATCAAAGACAATATACAATAAACCAATTATTTTCAACAATCTCCCTCTTTGGCATTGATGGCAACACAACATGTCATAATACAATGAAATTTTAGAGAAAAATAATAGTAAGGATAATATTCTTAGTTTCATTCTTATTCTCATCCATGAGAACTCCCTCTATTAGTGTGAACTCCCTCTGACTTTAGTTTCTCCTTTTGTTAGCAAACTCTGTCTTCAACATTATTCTTTGATAGTAAAACACTACTTTTTTGATATCAGACCAAGTTCATTCTCCCTCTATGACATCTCTGACATATATAAAAAAGAATATTTCTGATATATGACAAAAATTTCTCCCTCTTTGGAAAATTTCTATGATATGACAATAAACTCTCCCTCTTTGACATTTTATGCGAAAGACAATATTAAGTGAATACCAATGTACCTCATGTACAAATTTATATGCAATCTTCCCTTTTATTATTGCATTAATTGGATTGATCTTCAACATGCTTTGGTTGATGCATCACTAAACTTCATTTAGTGAGCCTCTGATAGGGGAATAACCCTTAGCTTACCTCTTAGATACAAGAATGCATCCTTAGGTAATGACTTGGTGAATATGTCTGCAGTTTATTTTTTAGTATTCACATATTCCAATCTCACCTCTTTGTCTTTCACCAATTCTCTCAGAAAATGATATCTTATAGCAATGTGCTTGGTCTTGATATGCATCACATGATTCTTTGATATATTAATTTCACTTGTATTATCACAAAAGATAACCACTGAATCCTTGATTTCTACCTTCATACATGCCAATAGTTGCTTGAACCAAACAACATTGGAACAATTAACTACTGCAGCAACATATTCTACCTCTATTGTAGACTGAGAAATGCAATTATGCTTCTTTTTTGTCCAAGACACTAGTCTTTTACCAAGAAAGAATGCTTTGCTACTAGTGCTCTTCCTGTCATCAACACTTCCTGCTTGCTCTGCATCAGTGAAGGCTTTCAAATCTAAATTTCCTCCTTTCTTATACCATAATCCATAATCTTTAGTACCTCATGATTCTGTTGATTTCCATCATATGATTTTCTTTGGGATTAGCTAAAAATCTTGCCACCATACCAACTGCTAGAGAAATATCAAGTCTAGTATGTACAACATATTACAATTTTCCAATCATTGATCTATATGTGGTCTAATTTACCTCCTTATAATCATCATTTTTGGAAAGCTTATGTCCAATAGACATAGTTGTTCCAACTGGTCTTGAATCCTCTATTGTAAACTTTTATAGTATCTCCTTGATATACTTAGATTGAGTAATGTAGATACCATTTTTTTTGTTGAATTTGCAAGCCAACAAAGAATTTGATCTCTCCAACATTGACATCTCCAATTCCTTACTCATTTCCTCTGAAAAAGCTTTGCACAATTCATCATTTCCAGTAAAAAATCTATCTACCACAAATATTTCCACCAACATAATCTTCTTATCTAGTCCTTTGATGTGTAGGCTGATGTTATCATTTATTCTTTGAAAACCAATCTTCATCAAATAATTATGAAGTCTCTGATACCAAGCTCTAGTAGCTTGCTTGAGACTATGCAATGCTTTGTGTAGTTTACAAACCATATCCTTTTTGCTAGGATCTACAAAACCTTCAGGTTGCTCTATGTAGAATTCCTCTTCAAGAATATCATTCAAGAATGCAAATTTCACATCCATTTGATAAACTTTAAATCCTTAAGTGCAACATAAACAAATAAAGTCCTAACACCTTATAATCTTGCAATAGGAGAAATTTTTTTACCATAATCAATACCTTCCTCTTGAGAATAACCTTTGCATACTAACATTGCCTTGCTTCTTGAAACTTCTCCATCTTCATTCAACTTATTTATGAAAACCCACTTTGTGCCAATTACATTCTTATCCTTGAGTTTAGGAACAAGAGTCCAAGTCTTATTCCTCTCTATTTGTTCTATTTCTTCATTCATTTCTTCAATCCAACTTTAATTATCCAAAGCATCTTTAATTGATCTAGGTTCAATTTTAGTAAGAAAATATATACCTTTCAATTTGTTCCTTGTCATTGTGTCATCTGACTTGTCTCTAATGATTTGATTAGGTGCATGGTTCCTTTTGACATATCTTGCTAGCACAGGTACTTTGGATCTAGAACTTGTTCCACTTGCCTCATCATGATCTTTTGTATCATGCTTAGGTCCCACTGTCTATGACTTGGGTCCTTCAGACTTGGTTTGCATTGGCTACAACTCGGTAGCCTTTGATTGCGACTTGGGTCCTTCAAACTGTGACTTGAGTTGCACTGGATGCAACTCGGGTGCTTATAGAGATTTTGGGGACTCAGGAAGTGAAGTTTGCTGATTTACAATTGGATTAGGCAATGTATCAGGTTCAAAGTAAATAAGCTTTTTGTAGTCTTCAAGTTCTTTGCTACTCTCTTCTTCATTCTTTTCTACAAACTCATCAATTCTCATATGGGCACTTTCTATGATCTTATGAGTGGACAAATTCAAACATTTGTATGCTTTACTTCTACTGGAATATCCTAGGAATATGTCTTCATCACTTTTGACATCAAAATTTTCTTTTCTAGTCTCTTTCAAGATATAACATTTGCTACCAAATACTTTAAAGTAACTTACATTAGGTTTGTAGGCATACCATAGTTCATAAGGAGTTTGGTTTGAGTCTTTCTTCAACTCTGCTATGTTCAAGGTATTTATTGTAGTACTAATTGCTTCCTTCCAGTATTTAATTGCAATATTCATTTCTATCATCAAGGTTCTTGCACAATCCATGATGGATCTATTCCTTCTTTCTACTATACCATTCTGTTGTGGTGTACCAGGGGTTGATACCTATCTTTTGATTCCTCTTCTAGTGAAAAATTCATTGAATTAATTAGAAATAAATTCACCTCCTCTATCTAATCTCAAACACTTCAGCTTCTTTCCTATTTCTTTTTCAACTCTAGCCAAATACCATTTAAACTTTTGAAAGGCTTCAGACTTATCCTTTAGATACATTACAATCATCATTTTAGAATAATTATCAACAAAAATAATAAAATACTTATCTCCACTGTAGCTCTCTATGCCAATAGGTCCAAAAAGGTATGTATGAATCAACTCCAAGATTTCTTTAGAATGATAGTTCTTGCTCTTTAAACTTGTCTTGCCCATCTTACCAATCTGACAATTTTTGCATAGACCCATATCATGTTTCCTCAGACTAGGAACAACTCTCACTCTTTTGTTCTTGCTTATCTTGATCAGGTTATCAAAATTTGCATGACACAACCTCTTATGCCATAACCAACTTTCTTCTACTTGAGCAATGAAATATGAACTTTCACTAAGATCTAGGTAGAATAAGTTACCTTTTGTTTTGTTACCAAACCCAACCAAATTTCCTTTTCCATCTAGCAACTTGGCCTTCCCATTCATGGATTCTACCTTGAATTCAATGTTATTCAACTATGCCACACTCAATAGATTATGCTTTAGTCCTTCAACCCAATAAGCATTGTCACATCTAAGTTCATTGGTTAGTGAGATACAACCTTTTCCCTTTATGCAACATGGTTCATTCTTTCCAAATATTACACTTCCACCATCATAGTGTTTCATATGTTCAAACTTTGTATCACTAGTCATATGATGTGAAAAACCACTATCAATAATCCATGTATCATTTTTGCTAACATGAGAAATAAGTGTCATTTTATCTTCATCATCAGATTCATCTTTTACAACAATATAGACCATTTCATCATCTCACTCCTATCTGAATCTTTAGCTATGAAACAAAATTTCTTACCTTTATCCTTGTAGCTTTTTGAAATCTTTCTTTCCTTTGCACTTGTTATTCTTTTTTTCATATTTGTCTTCTTTGTTTGGACACCTTGTTGTAATATGACCAACTTATTCACAAGAAAAATAGATTAAAGGAATTTTACCCTTATACTTTCCTTTGCCTTTGGGATACCTTCTTGCAAGTAGTGCTTCAATGGACTCAAGATTACTATTAGAACTGTCTTCCTCTTCACTTTTAGATTGCTTGCATTTAGCCTTTACAACTTTCTTCCTAAGTGACAAGTTGGCTTCAAATGCAGACTCAAGATTGCTAGAACTAGGAACATAATTATCATAGGTATCTAGCTCAAATGTAGTCAATCTTCCCACTACTGCATCCAATGTTATATCATTCTTTGGATTACATCTCATCTCTTGAATTGCTGAAACTCTAATTGCATATATAGGAAGAAGTGTTTTGAGAAACTTACTTACCACTGTCTCATCTTTAATCTTTCCTTTTGAGGCTTTGATTGCACATACATTGGCTTTGATTCTATCACTATATTTTGCAATGTTCTCATCTTCTCACATCCTTATTTGATTAAATTTTCCTCTGAGACTTTCAGCTTTGGCTCTTCTTACACTGTCATCTCCTCCATAGATGATTTTAGCTTGATCCACATCTCATAAGCAGTACCATGGTCTTTGACTTAATCAAATTTGACATAGCTGAGAGTTGAAGCAATATCAATCATCATAATATTATGATTTTTCTTTTTTGCAATTTCTTCAACAAGCATAGTACTAGCAAATGCTATATACTTGGAGATAAGATATTTCAGACCCAAATCAGTGATAGTTGCCAAATGTAACTTCATAAGTTCTTTTCATGCATTGAAGTTAACTCTATTCAACTTGGGGATCTCCCTTTTGTAAGACATCTCGATCTTTAGCTTAGGTCCTTGAAACCTTCTCTCTACAAGCACCAAGTGCTCTAATACCAATTGTTGGAAATATAAGAGAAGCAACTGAGAGGGGAGCGGTGAATATGTTACCACAAAAATAAATCCTAGATCCCTTAGATGTCAATACATAACATAAACTCAAAAATTGTTGTTACTTGGTTAACACTAACAATATGTTGTAACTCGACAAATAGTGTAATATCAACTCTTACTAGACAAATACTGAACATGCAAATCTTAAGATATTATCTGTGATTAACCTTACTTAACTTAGTTGCATACATAAAAAGAAATAGCATAGACACAAAAGAACCAGGATTTAAAGTGGAAACCCAATTTGGAAAAAACCACCAATTGCAACTAGTTACTAATTTTCACTCTTCTAAAGTGAGCCCTGTTAGGAGCTAACCCTGTTAAAGGTTACAAAACACATTGTTAGGTGTGACTATGTTAGAGGATTTAATCACCCTATTAGGAGTGGCTTTGTTAGAGGTTTTTAGAGACTCTAATCTAGAAATGCTACTTTGTTAGAGGATTTACAAATAGTTGTTAAGCTAACTCTATTAGGAGATTTAATTCACTGCTACAATGGTTAGAGAGTATAATGATATGACCTAATTTTTGATGCAATTGTACTTTTCATTTCAGATCTCAATTTTGGCTCAAATATTTGATCCTTCATGATCAAATGTATCTGTGTAACTCTTCAAGGATATTCTGTTTATGCTTGCAATTGGCTTCTTCTAAGCATCTTCTTTTCTTCCACAATTTCAATCCTCAACTTGACCTTATATTTATACCTTATGCATTGTCAAGTCAACTTGAATAAGCCTTAGAATAGTTAATATTCATCTTCTTAGTCGGTTAGATCCAATAAACAATTTCATTAAACTCAATATACCAAAACAAGAAAATTCTTTGTTAGCTGACCTTGCTTGGTAGACAATAACATTGAAATGATTTTCCTGTGTTAACCAAGTGAACTCAGTTAACATTTCATCTTTGAAAAATTCCCTTGGTAACTAAGTTAGCTCGATTAGCATTGGTTCCATCCAACTTTCCTTTGTTACCTGAGTGAGCTCAGTTAACACTTAACTTTTGTGAACTTCTCTTCGATGCCCAAGTGAACTCGGTAGATGTTGCCTTCTAAACTTGGTAAACACTAGAATGCTCAACATACATAGGAAACTATCTTCATTGCCCAAGTGAGCTCGACATATATTGACTGGCAAAGATATGACATTGTGTGTAACATCAAAGACAATATACAACTAACCAATTGTTTTCAACACATTCTTCATGCTGAAAGTGATAAGAGGTCCACTTTAGACCTTTATCATTCCCTTGTCAAACCATCTTTGGTAATTTAACTTGGGCTCTTTAATAGACCAGAAGAAGTGTTTCTCATCCTCATTATCAAGAATGTTTGGGCTTTCATTGAGTGCATCCCATCCATCTACCTCAATTGGTGGTTCCTACTCTCTACTATGCAAGTTGACTCCTCTAAAGAAGATTAGATGGTCTTTTTTTTGGTCCTTTAAGTTAAATTGTTAGAATTTTTTTGGTTTCTCTTGATGAACTATATATTGGTTGGAACTTGAAACTTGACGCTTATCTAGGTTTCTATATATGTGTATATATATTATTTAACTCTTCAAAAGATGGTTCTATGGTGCTTTTTGATTTTAATGTTGATGGTTGGTTCTCTAGTCACCTCTGACTCATTTGTTATATTTTTCTATCTAGATTTTAACTCTGTATCTCTTGTCTAGGGTTATATTTAAGCTGATGCAACTAGTAGATTGAAAAATTTACAAATTAAATAATAAATACCATAACCAATGTGTAATCTAAAGCCTACAAATATATTTCTAACTTTAAATAGTAAATCTAAGTCTAATCTTTCATAAAATTTAAAAAAAAAATTATAATTATAATTATAATCCAAAAACCAACCCTAACTCTAATACTAATTCTATCTAAAATCCTATATTTTTAATCTTGTTAGTAAATAATAATTGAGCTTTTTAGCACCTTCCAAATTCTATTCCCATTTTCAATCAAAAAGTATGATCACTTGATAAATGAATCCTGAAACCTAACCCAAAAATTTTGTGCTAAACAAAATTGAATCTTAATCTATATGCAATCTAAATGTATCCTTAAACCTAACCCTAAAACTTATGCTAAACCAAATCAAATCTTAATCTATATACAATCTAAAAAAATTAACCTAATCTTATATTATATTATTAATTTTAAGTATATATTATAATACTAACGCTAATCTAATCTAATTTGAAAGATAAACTTAAATATAACTATACCTTACCCTTAAATCAAAACCTAATCTAAATATAGTTAAACCATTAACATATTTAAATCCTAGGTAAAAATCTAACCCTAATGAAAGATTAGTCTTGATTAAATACCAATCTCATCTAATTAACTAATTCTAGCCCTAATTGAACTATATTCCTAACCCTATCTAACTTAACTATAGTCTTTGAACTATGTAAGTGATGTATGTTGTATTCATGCATAATAGTCCACTTTTATTCCACGTCAATCATATCACTTCTATCGGCTTATTGTTGCATGCACAAAAATGTGCAACTGCTAGTATTGCAAATGTGTTATATATTTGACATTAACTTTAGTATGACTTGGTTGTTTGGAGTAACATAAATTTGATTTTTTTTATAGCCCATCTAAGCTTCTATTTGTGGCATTTTCTACCCATACTATAGTTAGCTTTCTAGGTGGCCTAAATTTTAATATGATATGATTTGGTAAATACTTTGTTGCATGTGCTTTTGGGCCCTTGTCAATTTTTTACACAAAGGGTGATGGGGATGGGCCGAGTTTCCATTTTTCTTATCCCAAGAACATAATGACCTCTCTCCTTGAGAAGTGGTATGGGAAAGGGGCTCTGGTGTTATCTTGCCAAAGGGCAAGCTTGTCACATTTATGGTGTTTTTAATTCTCCTTATGTCAGCTAAGTTGGCCTAGGTTCATATGGAGTGGAGCTTGGCTTGGGCTCATACAAATTCTAATTTATTTCACTTATGCATCTATAACATTGTTACAAGATCTTATTGGTTTGTGAATTTACTTATGTTCCTTACAAATCACTTATGTGGTGGTAATGCCCCATTTATGTCACATTTTCCTATGAATGCTCAATCGAGAACTATAAGGGTTCCTACTTCTTGACTATATCTCTTTTTCTAAGCCCTGTCAAACTCTTAGTGGATTGATGTCTCAAAATTATATTGCCTATTAGTGTTAAACTACACAACATCAACTGACTCATTATCTTGACCAAGCAATGAAGGAGGAAATGGAAGACTATTACAGTTAAGCTACAAGTCACATTGAGTTATTCTATTCAGACTGAGCAAAGGAGAAGAAAACCTACCCCGAGCACAGAGGATGTCGATTAAATACTTATTGAGTGTTAGAAAGGAAGAACAACATATTTACCAAGTCTCACATGAATGACATCAGAGTTTGAATTGGCATAGACTCAAATACTATTTGATTCTACTGAACGAGGAAAGAATTTACATGAATTGACATAAATATTTGCAAAAAAAATTATTGAAGATTGTGCATTGATTGTTAATGATTCCAAGACACATGGAAATAAAGCTCAAACTAATGGATCGAAAGATGTTTCCTGAACCGTTGATTATGATTAGATATCAAGTTGAGAAGGCTATGGAATCCTAATTAGGTCAAGCAAATAAACTGAAAAAGAATGTTGTAAGAACATTTTAAAGTTGGTTGTAGATGTTGTTGATATTGTTGGTCAGAATTTTATTGAAGTAAGGAATCAAGGTCACAATTAGAGGTTAGAGAAAATAGAAGGATATTTGTAATGAACTGCAAATCTATCATAGGAAGGTGATAACAACAAAGTAGAAGAGGATCTAATCAAGCAAAGTAAATTGATACTATAGGTCATTGCTACCATTGTTTAACCACTGCAGTAGTTTCTTAAATCCTTTAAAAGGGTAGACTTAACATTCTTACATGTAAATCTCTTAACCAAGTACACATTTGATGAGTGTTGTAAAATCCTTGTAAAAAGGTAGATCTCATTGTATACTCCTAAATGAGTAAGTCACCAAAAGTGACTAAACATCGTATCCCTAACAAGGCAACCTCTTACTGTAGTAGTGATGGATTTGTGGGTGCCATCCCCACAACATTTTCCCCTCTGACCAAGGATTTATGTGATACCAAAATTTATTGTGTTACATGTTATGTTTTAATGAGGTTATGTGTTGAATATTAATTTACTTTCAATTTCATGCAAACAATTTTATATTCAAAGTTAACCAAGTGACAGTAAGAACAAAGAGATGATTAACTGGATAAAAAGATAAGACTTAGAAGATAGTGATTCACCCCCCTCTCTCAACGTCTTACCTATCTTGTATTTCCAATAGTTAGTATCAAAGCTTTTTTCTCTTGTTGAAGGTTTTACTACCTGAGACTAAAGATCCAAGTCATGGAGAAGTACATATTGGATAGGACTATTGAGAATCAGATGTTGGAATTATGGATGACCATGAGTCAAATCAGTGAATTGAAGAACAACCTAAGACAACCCTTGAATAGGAGAAAGGAAATTGCTTAATAAAAAATGTGATAACCTATCAGGAATAATTAATGGAAGAACTATCTGATGGAAACATGTCTGATGAATATGATGTTATCATTATTGATCTACTAGAGAAGAACCATAGTCTTTCAAAATTAGTCAAATCACTAAAAAGAGAGGAAGAAGTGTAGTCTAGAAGAATTTTTGAAGTAATGGAACAAAAGAGAAAAGTTGAGGATGACAAACAAATGATGACAAAAGATAAGAGACAAATAGCTACAAGATTGGATGCAAAAGATGAAGAGATATCAAGGTTGACATATAATCATTTTGACATGACAGATCAACTACACGCTGCAAACCATGAAATTTGTAGGAAGATGGAAGTGATTGTTGCATTAGGGATTGAGAATAAAAGATTTAAGAGGGAACTAAAGTCTGAGAGAGACCTAATGGACAAAATGAACAAATCACATGATAGAATCAAGTTATTGGATGAACAACTCAGAGCATAGAGGAGATTGAGAGATACATCTGGCCTTGGTTATACCAAGCATTCAACTACTAAACAAGGTGAATCATCAAAGAAAGTTGAGAAAAGGAATGAGAACACTAATCCAAAGCTAAAGAAACAAACATGCTATCATTGTGGAAAGCCTGGATACACAAAAAATGTGTGCAAGACAAAAAATGGTAAAAGCAACATTACTTCCGAATTTTATGGTTATTTTTATCATTGCAACATGTATGGACATCAAGAATTTTAATGTAGATCTAAGTTTAGCCAAACACCTAAGAGGTATATATTTAATAGTTATTTCTATACTTGCAAAAAGTTTGGACACAAGTCACTATATTGCGGATCATAGATGAATTCCATCTGGAAACCAAGAAAGAAGGGCAATACTATCAATTGGGATTACAACACATGGTATTCATGTACTACATGTGGAAAGTATATTCCTAAAAATTGCATGAGAATATACTTTGGAGGAAGATCTAGAAAATGGAGAAACACTCGCATGGCATGTTATACTTATTATAAGGTCGATCATCTGAGTAGGAACAATAGAAACCGAGTCTCAACACCAAATGATGAAAATCCTAAAGGTAAAGGAAAAATAGGTGTGAATAAAATACGTGAATAGATGAACAAGAAATGGGTAAGGATGATAGAAGAAAATGAGACAGCAAGCAAATAAATGAGGACACAACATTGTATGGATTAGGTGAGTCCTCCACCTCCAATTAAAACAAATAAGGAGGTTAGGAATTGTGTTATCACTTGAAAAATCCAAAATCAATGTCTGGCTTAAAATGGAAGGAAGTCCATATTTGCATTACATTTGATGTACGAGGAAAATTTGTGAAATATAGAAATATTGTAATCTATTGAGCTTTATTGAGTAGGTTGGTAACTATGTGTAAGGAATGATAACCAAGTTAGTTATACCCATGATATGAAGACACCTTGATTGAGTATAAATCAAGTTTACTAGGACACTTGAGTGATGATGGAAATGTGTCATGATGAGCTACTAAAGCTAAATAGGTTCATTAATAATAGAGGATTATGGTGTATGGTGCATTTAATGTGCCCTAAATATCCAAAAAGGTGATTTTATTGTATATAATAGGATTTTTAACTCTCATTATCTACCTTGCATTCAAAGAGATAAAGAGCGAATAAGAGCAATTAGAGTGAAGAATTAGTTATAGAAGATTTTGAGGTGAAATTTCATTAGCAATTTCAGTGCAAGTGAGATAAAAGAAACCAAGTAAACATATTATATATTTTTGAAATCGTAATGCATGAAAATGACCTTAAGCTTGACAAGTATTAAAAGATAGACCAAAGAAAAGGAAAATATTGTCAAATTGATTAGGAATGATGCATGTGAAGAACTAAAGTACAAGTTATATCTAGAAATCACCACATAGACTAATAAGGTTGGTGACCTATATGCAATACCACCTATGGTTTTACTTGTTAATGATGTGTGTACATTTTATAACTGTAAAATTACAGAAATTGGAGACCTCAAACTGTACAAGGTTTATGATCAAATGTGTGTAGATAGAGAATTGAAAGAGAAGTTTAAACATTTGGAGTCAACATGACTCACTCATACCCTACATCTTCCCGAAGATTAAAAATCAAACTGGATTAGGGTTGTGCTAAGTTGAGTTCATGACATGTATATGTGGCTTGATGCACCAGCAAAGATAACCAAAGATGTTATCCATGTGTTGTTAGATACCTTGGATATATCCAAACAACTCCCAAAGATGAAATTGAATAAAATACAAAGGTACTATAGTCACTTAAAATTGTCCTAAACACTATATTAATTTATTAATATTTCCCTTGACATTATAATTGATTTTTTTAAAATTAATTATATTTGTCATATTCTTCTACTTATTCAATTAAATAGGTTCATTTCCCAAGTGTATTTAAATTTAATTTAAATACTTCCCCTCTAATGTATTAAATTCGTTTAATGCATAGTGCTCCATAAATCCCCTTTTAAATAAATTATAATTTGTTTAATTCCCTCCACTTTATTAAATTCTTTAATCCTACGATTAAGTTAAATCCTATTAATCTAATCCTAATCCCATCCTAGAACCTAGTCTACACCCATCACTCTCATCCTTCTAAGCCTACCCACTACTTAATCCCACTTTGTTATCCTAAATACCTTTTTAAGTACCTTTTAGCTCCTAAGTGTTTGCTCACACATGTGTGAGAAGCTCATGATCCAATAAAGCTTCCACTTCATTTACACCTCTTACACCTTTGTCCCCTTCCCCAAGGTTGCTCACACATGTGTGAGCACACCTTGAGGCTCTCAACTATAAAGACTCTCTTTTGACTTTTGCATGACTTGTCCTTTAGCCCATGTGTCTCCCTTGTAGCACCTATGTGGATATCACATTAATACCACCTCCCCTAGGCCTCTTTCAAGCCTATAAATAGATCCCTTGTCTCAAGCATTTGACATATCCCTTATTTGCATTGTTATCATGCTAGTTTAGCTTTTGAGTTCTTAGGGATTTTATGCCTAGAGCTAATCTTTGGTAGTTGTTTGCATTACTTGGATTTCTAGATTTTGCATTAGATTCATGGTAGTATGATATTGTTAGGTTATTTCTCCATTGCATTTCATCCACATTCACATCTTTAGAATCCTTTGAGGATTGACTCACTCATAGCCATTTCTTGAAGGCATTCTCCATTCATTTATTCTAGATTCATTCATTTCATTTTTCATATCATTTATCAATCAAGGGATTCAATAGTTGTATTTTGGAAGAGCACATCCACATCCCTCCAATCTAAAGTACACCAACAAAGCCTCTCATGGGTGCCCCTTGTTGAATTGCTTTGAGGTTGCATGAGGACTCTAACATTTCAGTTGCATATTTTTAAAACTCAAGTAGAATTAATAGTTTTCCAATCTTATTTGAATCTTTGATATGCGCATGCTACTAATGTTTGCTTGTTTATGCGTGCTCCCAACAAGTTAGGTTTTTGTATATATATATTTTGGCACACCCAGTGGGACCCACATCCCTTTTCCATAATCAGATTCACTCAAAAACTTGACTTTTTCTATAAAAAACTATGCATTGCCGTCTCTGTTAGGACACAGTGTCATTTGCACAAATATTTTGTCATCTCTGGAGATCATCGTCTCTGCATTTTTGCATCTCTGCTAGACTCAACCCACAAAAATTGCCAAAAAAAATTATTATTTTTTGTTTTTTTATCTCCACATATTATCATCTCCATAGTTTGGTATCTTCGCCTATTTTAAAATTTAAAAAAATTCTATTCTATCATCTCCGAGTTATAGTTTGTCGTGCCCATAGTTTTATTATTTTGTCGTCTGCGTTGTGGGCAGTCAAAAACTAGTCATTTTTATATAATGTCGTCTCCACAATTTTTATACTCTATCATCTTCAATTTTTTGTGTATGCAATCCTATATTGTCATCCTTGGTCTACAAACATAAGTAACAAGTATATCATATTTTCTTTATATTCTGTCATTTGCAAATTTTGTTGTCTTTGCCTACATTCTTTTGTCTTGCAATTTTTATGTTAAAAAAAAAAAAAATGACCTTTTGTGGTTCCCTAGGATTGGAGTCATTCTAAGCTTATTTACATATAGAAAAAATAACAAAAAAAGTTAAAATATTTTTTTCCATAGTTAGCTTTCATTTTTTGAAATTTTCTTGAAGCTAATCAACTTGTTTATTGCAACATTGCAAATGGGAGCATTTTAGAAACACCTAATCATGTTTCTTGTAGGTTTTCCTTAATATTTTATTGCTCTTGGGAATAAACTTGAATGCTTAATCATTTGTCTTTGAATGAATGTAGCACTTAATGGAATAAATCAAACACACTCTTGAATGACTAAACATAAAACAAGCACATCCAATCTTGAATGCATAATCAATTGAACAAAATCTTCCATTTGGATGGAAGTTGTTAAAACATAATCTTGAATGCCTTAAGAAAATTCACAAACATTTTTTGAAATGAATGCTTAGAAGTCAAATACACTCTTGAATGCCTAAAGGTCAAAGAACAATGCTATGATGCAGATCTCAATTTGGATTTAAAATGAATCTCATAAAATCTTGGATGCTTAAGGTTCAAAGAACATTGCAATGAATATTTGGATTTGGTTCTTAAAAAAAACACTCACTCAATCTTGAATGCATAAAGGAATTGACTCTTTTCTTATCAGATTTCTTATGTTGACGATGCTTGATTTTCTTATGTTGGCTAATTCTTGATTTCTATTATGTTGACTACGTTGTCAAGTTGGAAAGAACATTATATGATATAAACATGAGTGTCCTCAAAAGTAGATTACAAAACCTAAAGCTCCATTGGAAAAGAACAAGCATCTTTTAAACCCAAGACCACTTACATATTCACTCCTCTTGCATCTTTGGGTGATTTTGAGTGCACAAGAAATAAGTGGCTTTACTTTACATTTTTTTAGGAGGCTTGCTTGGAGATTTCATCACCCCTTGGGACTACCTCAACTCTAGCATTCTAGCAGAGTATAAATATCGAGAGGTGAATCGAAAGACACCTCTCTTGGAAGTAAAATCTTGTCACTCTTGGCTAAGTCCCAAAGAACCTTATACCTTTGGGAAGTGAAGGTGGAGATTTGGGTTACTGTCTCCTCCTAGTTTTGTGGCTTTATTTTTTTTCATCTATAGATTTGGGCCACATGTACCTTGTGTATATTGAGGACACTCCCAGCTGAGCTTTTATATCCTAGTCAAAACCTTATAGGATTGTTGGTATTTGACGTGCTAAGTGTTCAAAAACCTCCCCATTTGAAGGGGACACACACAATCTAAAATTTTCTTGTATATATTTTGTTGCATGCTTTGCATGTTATGTTTCAAAAAAATTGAAAACATCATAAAGATTCAAAATCCAAAAACATTTCAAAAACAACAAAATAACAAAAAGAAGCTCTTGTTTTCCCCACCACTTCTTCTATCCATTCATCCCATCATCATCATGCATCTCTTGTCTTAATCACCTTCTTAATCATTCAAATCATTCCTCAAAATATTAATCATCTCTAATCATCTGAGTCATTTCCTCATCTTCTTAATCGTCATCCTAATCATGGTTCATAATCCACATCAAGACCCAATTCCCTCATTCAATGATTCATCCTCATGATTCTTAATCCAATCCCTTGTCAAATTCATTTTTTTCTAATCAATTCCTAGTTCAACCTATTTTCATCTTCATCCAAAATCAATCATTTTTTCTTCATCTATTCAAATCTTCTTCTAATACAAATTTTCATAAAATCTTCTACGTTTGACCTAGGCACACCATCGTAATCCTAGTTATCTTGAATGATCCAAATCTTATCAAGGTTATCTCAAACCTTCATCCAATATCAAATCAAATCAATATCAAGTCAAATCCAATCCAAATCAAATCAAACACAAAAACCAAAATTGGTCCTAGTCCTAAGGTCATATATCATCCATCATCAAATCTTTCATCACTCTTTGTCTAAGCTCCATGGATAAGAATTGGCTTAATCAAATGGAAGAAAATCTTCAAAGGCAATCTGGAGTTATACCTCTCTTTCAACCTACATACCAAATCAATCCTAAAAATTGCATGTCCAATCCTAATCCATCTCATGTTCCTTATTCTTCTACCTTTGACAAGGGAAATCCGCCTCATTATCCTTCATCTATATATGATTCGCCTCACAGTCCACATAATTCCTCAAACATAAATTCCATTGCCAAAGAAATTGAGGAACTCCAGAATTCTATCTTGAGCCTAGAAAATTAAAAGAAAAAATCTACCTTCCAAGACATATGTCCTCTTCCCCCATTTTTCTAAGACCATAATCCTCATGTCCCATCCAACCTGAATCTTCCATGTAATTCCCTATACTTTGAGCTTAATGTCCAAAAACATTGTCCCAATACCCTACCCACGCCTCAACCTCCACACAATCCTAGTCCTCCAAATTCAACATCGTCTGCACCTTGTAATAGGTTTATCTCACTAAAAACCTTATCTAAGTACAAAACTAAAGTGATCCAATCACCCAAAGTCATACATCTAATGCCATCTCAAGAAATTGTTCCAAAGCATGTCATTATAGATTCCTCTTCTCCTCTAGATCAGAGCATTTCTCCATCCCATTATTCCCTTATCCCCCAAGATCCATTTATCCCCCTTATTCCATCTCATGATCCCCTTTCTGATCAAGATCAAGACATTTTATGTACCACACACATTATGGATTCCATTCCATCTCAAGAGTTAGCATCCATAGATTCTCCACCTCATGAAGATGTTACTTCTACTCCATCCACTAATACTCCTCCATGTCAAGATCAAAATGTTCTGTCTCATAATTCCATTCCATCGACTCCATTATATGATCCTATCCCACTAGATGGTCCAATAATTCCTTCCATTCCACCACATGATGTTCTTATAAGTCAAGATCAAAGTGCCCCTTCATTTGCATTTCATGATCCCAATCCATCTCATGATCCTAATCCTCCACATGACCTTATCACACCTATCCAATCCACTCATGAACCCCATACACATGGACTCACATCTTGTATTGGAAATGATAAGTATCTCATTGAAGTATTAATGTCTCAAGATGTTGGTACACCTTACACTCCTTCAAAATCCAAAATTCTTGCTTCAAAACCTAAATATTCCCATCATCCATATTCCAAGTCCATTTTGGGCCCTTATATCCATATT
Source organism: Cupressus sempervirens (assembly GCA_028749045.1). NCBI lineage: Eukaryota > Viridiplantae > Streptophyta > Pinopsida > Cupressales > Cupressaceae > Cupressus > Cupressus sempervirens. Next base: position 707,965,660 of record CM053786.1, on the reverse strand, counting down.
CCCATTCCTTCCTTATTTCCATCCATTTTGGGTCCTTATATTCCAAAGCCAAACCCTTCATCCCTTCCATCCATTTTGGGTGCTTACATACATCCATCCACAATATCCAGTTTTTCCACTTCCTCCCCTCACAATCCTATTAAAGATCAAAAAAGGAACACATCCTTGAATTCCTTCCAATGTTCACCATCCATAATTTCATCCATAAGCTCTCCATACCATTTATCCTCATACACCCCTAGCATGGCCAATGGAAACAAATTGGATGCCAAAGATAAAGAGAATAAAGCCAAAACTCTACAAAAATCCAAGGATCAACATGTCCCTTCTAAACGACATATTCAAGAAAAGAAAAATATGATCCAAAACAAAATCAAAAGGACATAAAGGCTAACAATTAAAAAAATTCAAAAATCATGTGGATTCCAAAGCTACTTAATGAAGCAATGAATCTCAAAGAAAACTTCAAAATGACATCCAATTTCGCTAATCCAAAGGCTTCCCTCATTCATAAATCCTCAAAGCTTCCATTTTCAAAATGCATTTTGGGTTCTTATGTCCCAAAATCTACCATCCTAAATCCATTATCTCCTTTATCCATTTTGGGTCTGTATATCCCAAAATTCAAACTTTCTCCTACATATCCTCCAAAATTCCGTCATTTCCATCACCCTTCAAGATGTATGCCAATAACAATCTTTCTAGCTCCTTCATCCACTCATTCACAAGTCATCCAAACTAGCATCCATCAACCATGTCTTCCTACCAACCATTCCAGCCCCTTAATCCAAACTTTTTCATAAGTCCTTGACCTTCATTTCCCAACCTATTTCATCCTCCATTTCACCATCCTACTGACATCTATGGGAAAATAGTTAAAAATTCCTTGAAAAAAGAAGACATAAGAAGAGAAATAAATATCAAGGGATACCATCCATGTATCTAGATGCTTGAGTCCTCCCTTTGTATCCAATGTCTTCCAATTCCACTTATCCATCCATTCATTGTTCCTCTTCCACTTGCACTCTACACTGGGAGCAAGCTCAATCCATACTACATTGTCTTATATATATACTTCCATCCATCATCCATCATCCTTTTCATCTTTGATCTTTACTATCTCATTCCTTTCATCCATTCATGTTCACTTTTTATATCCATCCACTACATACTCCCACCATCCTTTCACATATTTGATCTTGACATTATATCCATATCTTGTATCCCATAGTCCTTGTCATTTTCATTTATTCCATCCTCCATCCATACTCCTACATACTTCCATCCTCCTTTCATATGTCCTTGATCTTTATCCAATCCATTTCATCCATACTCTTCATATCATTATCCCTATTTCATACCCTCCCTCCCATATCCCCTATTCATTTCACTTTCAGGCCTATGCTCATGATTAATACTAGAGGCACAATAACACAAATGTTCATACATGCTTTGGAAGATCATGTTCCTTCACTTCCTCCACACAATAACATTTACACCATCTTTCCATGCATACTTTCCCACCATATTTCCTTCCATTTTCCTATCCTTGGTATGGGGCATTTTTGTTCACTCCTTTGAAACATGGTCCTTGGCTCCTCATTGTCCTATACCAGATCCTTTGGTCCCCCATATTATTCCTCCATTCAGATATCCCCACCCTTCTCATCCATTTACCATTCCTTGGATCTCCCTTGTCAATGGTCTCACTCTCAAAATTTTCATCAATTCAATCAATTTATTTGTCCTCTAATATGATCATATTCCCTTCTTCTAATCATTTCATACAAATCATTTCCATAATAAATTCCTTCATTTTTCCATCTATTTGCATATACCTTGATCAAATTTCTAGTCTTCCATTAAACATACTTTCCTCTAGAGAATATTTCAAACTTGCTCTCTCGCATTCCCCTTCCATTCCAATTCAATTCATCCATTATCTTATCATATCTTATCCAGATTCTTCTATCTATCTCATGACATTGAGCTTCAACCCATCAAATTGAGCTTATCAAAATAGTGATTGTAAACAAACTTACACAAATTCACACTAAGAATAAATTATTTGAGAACATTGTTCCTTTCACCATAATTGCCAATGAACAATCACTAACATTTCAATATAATTCAATCAAGCAATCAATTTTTTTCTTACAGGATGCATCCTTCCTATATAGGCTTAACAAATTCACCATCAAAATAAAGTTCATGGCAAGAACTATGGACTTAATGACTACTTGGTCATACAATCTTTTGTTGATTTTATCTTTGTATATCAACGATAGTCCCTATCTACATTTTAGCCTTGATCTACAATATCTTGGTATCATTTGAATGACTTAACCTGATTACATGTGTCATTTTGAGATATGATCTATTTTTATGATTCTTTAGCACATCTCTATTGGTTTTTGAGTTATGGTTATGCATTGCTCAATTGGGGTAGCTGGTTAGCACACTTTCCACCAAGATTCCTAACAAGAATTTGAGTGTGCCCAGACCTCTACAGTGTGTATATGTCATATTTTCCATCATAACTATGAAACCTACATTTATGTTCCTAAAGTCTCTATTTTGTTGAGATTCTAGTCCATGCAAAGGAATATTGTCATCTATGTTTCTATAGCATTTGGTGCATAACTCCTCTTGCAATATCAAACTAGGGTGTGCTCTCCCATAGGAACACAACTAAATCCCATGCATTCATGTTGTTACACTACATTTTGATTCATCATTTAGATTAATCATTATCCAATTCATCCTGCTTCATTTCACTCTTACCAACAAGTCATGCAAGGTCATCTTTTAAGCCTTTTCTCTTTCCCTTTTCCTTCTTGTGTCTATTTTCGAGAAAATGGGGCAAAATATATTCTTTTTTCACCCCATTTCCTCAAGGGGGCACCCTCCTCCCTTGTCATTGCTACGACACAACTCTTAGGACTCTTATCCTCTCTAGGGCAACCTATATTTTCTTTTATTTGATATAATTTCTTTCCAACATCACATCAAAAAGGGGTAAAATGTAGACACTTAAAATTGTCCTAAACACTATATTAATTTATTAAGATTTTCTTTGAAATTATAATTGATTATTTTTTAATTAATTATATTTGTCATATTCTTCTACTTATTCAATTAAATTTATTTAATTAAATAGGTTAATTTCCCTAGTGTATTTAAATTTAATTTAAATACTTCCCCTCTAATGTATTAAATTCATTTAATGAATAGTGCTCCATAAATCCCCTTTTAAGTAAATTATAATTTGTTTAATTCCCTCCACTTTATTAAATTCTTTAATCTTATGATTAAGTTAAATCCTATTAATTTAATCTTAATCCCATCCTAGAACCTAGTCTACACCCATCACTCTCATCCTTCTAAGCCTACCCACTACTTAATCCCACTTTATTATCCTAAACACCTTTCTAAGTACATTCTAGCTCCTAAGTGTTTGCTCACACATGTGTGAGAAGATAATGATCCAATAAAGCTTCCACTTCATTTACACCTCTTACACCTTTGTTCCCCACTCCTTTCCCCAAGGTTGCTCACACATGTGAGTACACCTTGAGCCTCTCAACCATAAAGGCTCTTTTTTGACTTTTGCATGGCTTTTCCTTTAGCCCATGTGTCTCCCTTGTGGCACCTATGTGGATGCCACATAGATGCCACCTCCTCTAGGCCTCTCTCAAACCTATAAATAGAGCCCTTGTATCAAGCATTTGACATCTCCCTAATTTGTATTGTTATCATGCTAGTTTAGCTTTTGAGTTCTTAGAGATTTTATGCTTAGAGCTAACCTTAGATAGTTGTTTGCATTACTTGAATTTCTAGATTTTGCATTAGATTCATGGTAGTATGATATTGTTAGGTTCTTTCTCCATTTAATTTCATCCACATTCACATCCTTAGAATCCTTTGAGGATTAACTCACTCGTAGCCATTTCTTGAAGGCATTCTCCATTCATTTAGTCTAGATTCATTCATTTCATTTTGCATATAATTTATCAATCAAGGGATTCAATAGTTGTGTTTTGGGAGAGCACATCCACATCCCTCTAATCTAAAGTACACCAACAAGGCCTCTCATGGGTGCCCCTTGTTGAGTTGCTTTGAGGTTGCATGAGGACTCTAACATTTCAGTTGCATAGTTTTAAAACTCAAGTAGAATTAGTAGTTATCCAATCTTATTTGAATCTTTGATATGCACATGCTACTAATGTTTTCTTGTTTATACGTGCTCTCAACAGGTTAGATTTTTGTGTATACAAGCACTATGGGACAATAGAGGAATAAAAATTGACATAACTGAGGATTTGGAGATTAAGTTTGGTGTATATGTTGTTGTATAAAAGATATTTCAATCAAGCAGGCACAACAATGGTTAGTTCATGGCGGTTGATTTGGGCTACAAGATTGTAAAGAAGGGCCACAAGTATGACATTGATGAGTTACATCTTTGGAAATTGACAAAGAATATGAAGACAATCCAAGTTGGTAAATCTAATATGTGCAATTTTGGCTCTCTTTCAGTATGTATATTCTTTTACATGGAAAACTACTTTCTTGGTGTTGGTAAAATAAATTAGAAAATTGATACTTCTGTTATGTATTAAATTAATGATTACATTCAAACACTAGTCAATAATTTTGGGAGTGTGATGAATGAGTATTTTGAGAATTTTAAGGAAATGATGAACTAAAGATACAGGATACCCCTTGCCCCTTTTAAGAAATACCTTGATGATATTTATTTTCTTATTGATATTGATTATGTTATTATGAAAGTTGTTAAGTTGAGGGTTGTATGGTTGGAACCCTTAGATTATGAAGTGAGCATTGACCAAGCAATGAAAAAATTTAGTTATCACTAAATTAACCTATTAATCCTAGACCACCTGAGTTTGGGACTTATGAAGCTACAAAGAAAAAGACTACCATGAATCTTGTCATTCTGAAAAGGAAAAGAAAATAAAAGAAAAGAAAATTATGAAGAAATTGAAAACAATATTAGGTGCAAGAGAAGAATATGAACCATTAATGATCACTGAAGGACAAGGTGAAGATGAAGCTGAAGTAGAAGGAAAAGGTAAAGAAATTACTATTGCTGAGCCAACGTCCTTAAAAAGAAGGAAAAAAGTTTATGTTCCTACCCCCATAAGCCCTAATGTCACAAGGTCTAGGACCTAAGCAGCTCAAGAGGCCAAAGAATGCTAGCCCTTGAGTCCTCAAGAAAACATGTTAAGAGACCAAATCAAAGGAGAATAAAGTTGATCTTGAAAGAAGATGATTTAAAGGAAGAAGAGGACAATGAATGTACCGGATCTGATGAACATAGAGGAAAGACTCTTGTGCCTAAAAGGCCAAAGATAATTGTTGAGATAACCAATGCAATAATGAATGGTAAAAGTTTAGGTAACTTCAAATGTTACAAATATGAGTCAACGAGTGAAGAGGATAAGAGAAAGGTGGAAGAAGTGGTGATAGTCATGATGAATAGAGTCAAATATAAACCTTTAGAGATTGGCAATCAAATTCCTCATGAGCTATATCAAAAGATTGGTAACATATAGAAATATGCCTTAAATACCGAGAAAGAAATGAGAAGAAAATCATTAGCCAATATTATGCCTAAATTTGGTTTGGAGGATATTTCTAATGCTCTAAAGAGACATGAGAAAATATTTGTTCAAAAATGAAGTGAACTTTATGTTTTATCTAGCCAATTAAATCTAATGAATGAAGATTCTAAAATGATATGGAAGCAAATTTACAACATTAAGGATCCAAATGTAACTATTGATGTGGATGAAATTGAGAAAATATATGAACTTGACAATCAAGATGATGAGTTTGACACTATTTTCTTACAAGTCTTTGTGGACAATTTTCATGAAATGGTCATAGATATTACTAGAAAAAAGGATGAAATTACTACTAAAGACATTCTTAAGGAGGGCCCAACCAAGAAAATAAGAAGAGATGAGAACATAAATATATCTACTGAGCCAAACATAGAGGGAACACTATTAGATGAATCTGCACATGCACATATACCTATATTTGATTCACTAATTCAACAAATAAAAGATTTCCCCAAACCCAAGGATCAAAATTGAAAAGATAGACCCATTGGATCCTTGTACATGTTAGCAAATACAAAAATGAACATCGAGGGTCAAAAAATACAAGGTGAAACTAAGGAACAAGGACATCAAACATATTCAAATTGGAGGTGACTCCATGGATCATAATGCAAATATTTCTACAATAGGTGATTTAGCACCAGCCCATAGACCTCCAAGTGACAAAATTATTGGGCATGGACAACTTGTTATTGCACCATAATAGAAACCTTGAGGACTTACATTTGTTAGTCCATTATCAAGTTTTACAATTGATCTACCATTCTTACAACAACAAGTCTTGAAGCTACATGAAGTCTAAGTGTAGGAGCTACCAAGTCAAGTGACAAAGGATAATGAAGATAAAGATGGACCATCAAGCAGGGAACTACTACCATTTATACCACAAATATCTCCTAATGATCAAGCAACATTGAAGGAAGAATCAAAAATACAGACAAGAATTATAGTACAAAATCTAGAAATTCAAATTTTACAAATATAGTTAATATCAATAATCACCAACAAAGGGAAGAAACTTAAGAAAAAGAGGAAGTAGTCCCACGTACTTTGGTCAAACCTAGTTACTTTAGAAGAAGAGATTATTATACTAGGATGGGATCCCAACACACTTGATGATGAACAAATGGCTATTTATTTAGAGCTATGTGAAAGAAAGAAGGAACAAGGAAGGCTAAGAAGAGAGCATAAATAGAAATAGGTGCTACACGACATCAAATATATACTTTTAGAAGCTACGTCTGGCATGGATTTTAATGAGAATACACCTATATTACACCATCTAGTATAAATTATAGATAAGTTGAATGAACTTGATGTTGACACTAGATAATTGTTACTTGAGTGAAATGAGAAAAAATTTGAAAACAAAGTGTTGGAGAGAATCTTTGTTGAAATTTCTATAGAAAAAAAGAGTTTATCTTCTTCTATTACAACATTAAAGACTATTGTTCAAAATATCCTATTGTTATTTCAAAGGTTATGCAATATTCCCTTCATTACTTGAGAAGTTAAAGATAAATTGAAGAAACTAGATGAAAAAATGAAGACAAGTGTTGAAGCATTAAGAAAGGACCTGAGCATGTCTTCCTAATGCTATTCTTGAGTAAGATTTCTTCAAGGTCTTCATCATTAATTGTTACAAGAAGAGAATAATTTGATAACTGATATCAATGAAATTCAAGATTTTCTATTACCTCATCTAGAGGTTATGCAAACCCACATTAAAGTTGCAAAGGATCTCATAGCCACCCAAAGCCTATCTATTGCAGATCATATGATTGATCTTGTAGCATAGTTGAAGATTAAAACAAAGAGCTTAGACATAATCAAGTCCAATTGGGACAAAACTATGGAAATCATATTCAAGAGTCAAAGAATTCTTAGTCAATTTTGGACTACTATCCCAGTAAGTATTTTATGACTTCTTTTGATATACGTCAAAAAAATGCTGAATACTATATTTTGTTTATATATATGTGTGTGTGTGTGTGTGTGTGTGTGTGTGTGTGTGT
>CM053786.1:707815494-707955494 GCA_028749045.1 Cupressus sempervirens | reverse complement strand
AATGCTACAAATCAATCAAAATGATCTTGATAGAACTTTTATTAAATATGATAATGGATTTACAATAGTTAATACAAGGTTTCTTGAGCCATTTGGGGATAGTCCCTATGTTCTTCCAAGCCAATGTGAGTGGGTATTTTACTCTTAGGTTCCACATAAACCAAGCTAGTAATTTGTTGTTAGACATGATCCAAGAGGAAGACCGATAAAGTATAATGTAATAGAAGAATATGATACCAAAAGGAGAAGATTATGTAGATTATGATAATAATTGACAGTTTTTTGATGATGATCTTGACAAAGATGTTCATGAAGAAGAAGATGACAATGATGTTGCTATTGCTATTGCTACTAATGATGATAATGACATTGCTATTGCTATTGCTACTGATGATGATAATGACGTTGATGATGACAACAACAATGATGGTGGTGCTAGTGATGATGATGATGATGAGTTTGATGAAGAAAAAAATCAATGGCATGAATAAAATTTAGAGGTATGCGTTCAGTCCTTAATCTATAAAATATTGATTTCTTGATAGAAATATTAGAAACAAACTCAATTAACACCATGATTAGAGGTAAGGAATCAATTCTTAATCTATTTAATGTTGTAGAATATGCATGTTGTTTGTGTTGTCTACTATGTAATTTTTAGTATATGTATCATGTAATTTCTAGTAGAAATTAGAATAGTAATTATTGTTAGCCCACACAATTTTATAGGTTGCCCTACTACGAGTAGCTACAAGTTGTGCATTTGTTAGATACTATGCATATTGGAAAGAATGTAACATATGAAAAATATTTGATGGAATGTATGACAATTAAAAATTATCAAAATTTGTACTGACATTCATGAATCCACTCATCCAATGAAAGATCTCATTCAATACAATACCCATGGAAACTAAATCAATATAAGTGTTCTTTCTTGGTTATTAACAAAGAAATAAAATAATGCTATAAAAGAAGTTTTACAAAAAGTATGATATCCCACGGATTATGATGCAAGCATAAGTAATCTTGTATCAAAGAAAAGTAAAATTGGCCTAGGGTTGAAATTGCATGATTGGAATACCTTCATCAAGGTAATTTATGTTGTTATATATTTACTATGTAATTGTAAATTGTGTGTAGTTTTCATTGTATTATGTTAGCAAACAATGAAATGATTGATTTATAATTGTTGCAATATGTGCTACCTCTATCTCTCCCAAACCACTTTGATAATAATGTCAAGAAAATCATATATGATCTTGGAAAGTACATTAGGTAAGTACTAGTATTTGTTCATTTTTTGTATAGGTATATTATATTCATGATTTGTTTTGATTTTTTTGGTTCAGTAATAGGTATTTGTATTTATTAATAAAACTAGAAATACATAACATCATTATCCTATTTCAAATCCTACAAAGGACTATGACTTCTACCCTTCCTAAAGTTCTTTCCTTAAACATTTATTGACTTACATCTACATGTCCATCTTATCTATTACAAAGAAAACTACATTTTAAACAAAATTTTTAACATATCAATTCTGCCAATACATTATTAGAATAAAAATCTTGGATAAACTGACACTTCTTTGCTCAAAATTTGATCCTTGCCCACTCGTGTGTTGTTCCATTGATTGGTTATATGTGTAGTCTATTGTCAAAAAACAAAAATTTTCTTCCACTACCACTTCACAACAAGCTAGATATAGCATTTCTCCCTTTCAAAACCATTATTCTCATAGGCACAAAAGACCAACAATATACCCCTCCAAATCACCATATTCAATAGTATTCTGTGCAAAAGACTTCCTCAAAACTATGTTTTATCATCCACCATAACAATCTTCATTCATTCCCACTAGATCAAAACCTTGAGCCCCTATTACTCCTTTGACGGTGAGGGACATTCCTCCATGGTTCCATAGCTTTTGCATGTTCAATTTGTTCCACCCTCCCCAGTTCCCTCACAACTCATTGTCATGCTTCCTCTTCCTTTCTATACATCAAGGGTTTGTGTACTCAGGCCTTCTGATGGAGAAAAGGAACATACCCAAAGTGATGTGCATCACCTTCATTTGCAAAGAACTCACATATGTCTTGTCCAATGCCTAGAATTGACCACTCCAGAATTGATTCTAGCCTACCCAACATCTCCTCAATAAACAAATCCCGCATTGCAGTTTCCACTTCATGGGTGCTCTTATTCAACTCCAACACCCACATGATAAAGACAGAGATGACATCCAAATTAGCTCATCTTTTTACAACCCTTTCTTGAAACTAATCCCCAATAAACTCCCAAAATCATCTCCTGCGTCTTGATTTTGAGAAATCCTTTTATCCTTTCCCATCCTACTAGACCTTTGAAAGCCTTCATCTGTCTATCAGAATCCATTGAGAATGAAGCCTCAATTTTACCAATTGCCTATTCTTGCAAAGAAAACCACCTCAATCTCTTAAAAACTTTATCATGGATGTTGGTAATTATAGAAAGTTAACTTATGCTACACTCTTTATCTCACACACTTTGCCAATCCCATCATATTTATTCGTGTTTTAAAGAGTATAAAGGAGTTGCCAAAAAACACCATCCTACACGATATAATCAGTGTCATTAATATTTTCCTTAACTACGAGTCACCTTCAAATCTAACTCCCCCTATATAATACTTGTGGCATCATCTTAAATTATTAATTCATGTCTAAGGAAATCACTAGAATCCTCAACCATCATTTCTCCAATATTAGATAAGGATGTAGCTATGTTGGCTAATTTATCCACTTCTAAATTTGCTTCTCTAAAAGTATTTGCTTCCAAAGTCATAAGTATTCCTTCTATTTGACTTCATAAATTTTAAGTTTGGGATTGTCACTTTTTTAAAGCATCCACAATGATCTTTGAGTCTCCCTTTATATGAACATATTATTAACACCCTATTTGGCTCCTAATTTGACAACTAATAAAGCTTCTTTTGCTTTTGCTACATTATTTGATCCATCAAATAATCCTATAGCTGTTGTAGCTAAAACTTCACCATCTGCCTTCATTGTAATTACCCCTATTGTAATGCCCACCCGTAGTTTTCTTTTCCATTATATTTACAAACTCTTTTATGCCTATTTCATGGATGTGTTAGTTTGAAGGATATTATTTCATAAATTGGACTAGAGATATATCAACGATGATTACTTGGTTATATTTCATGTGTTGTTTAATGATTACGATTACTGGTGCATTAATTATGCTTTAATGATTCATAGTTAATAAATGCAATTTCTTTCATAGCAATGTCGGATGATGCTTTAATGATGATTACTTCATATTCATAATGATGCATTATTTTATTTGAGCATTTGATGTTCGACTTATAATTATTATGGTACTTACCCTATAGTTGCATGTGTATGGTGCGTGTGTTTGGTTTATCTTTCTATTTGTCGTGTTTGATGTGGTTAAGGGAGGAAGTTGTAGTCACTTGCTAGTCAGAATCTACACGATGTACCACTCCCTGCCATTGCTTGTTTAGCTTAGATATATTTATATACATGTACATGCTCCTTTTTTATGCATAATGTAGGTACTGGAGATTAACTTCCCTGAATTGTCAGGATGAACATGCCCTATCACAATTACTCAATGGTAAGAATGGGGAGATAATGTTCAAGTCCAATCCCAGTCATAGCCTAAATACTTGTCTTGTAAGGAGGACTCGTAACTGACTTTCCACCCTTTTAAAAACTTATGAGTTTATCTTTGTTTGTGTTGTTTGATTTTGAGTTTCGGTCTGTTTTGGTAATGTTGCTTTTATGTGGATTTCGCTATGTAATTTATTTGGTAAATAATTTAATTATCTAATTTGGGTTAATCATATAATTAAATACTATTTGATTAGAAAGAGAATATTAAAGCATGGAAATATTTAATTAACTAAAAAACTAATTAAATATGTGCTTTAATTTAAAATTCTTAATTTAGAAGTTTAAATTTAGAAAATTGATTAAAGAGAAATTAGAATATGATGATATATAATTAATTATAAATGAATTAAATATGTACTTCAGGTTAAAAGATGTAATTGAAAAGTTTAATTTAAAGAAGTTGGAAAAAAAGAGAATTAAAATATTAAAATATTTTTAAAAAAATATTATTTTATTGTAATTATTTATTTAATAATAATTAAATTAGAGTTGCATTTAAATAATGAGCTTTGATTATTATTATTAATTTAAATAATAAAATATGCTTTAATTAGTACTTGCATTAATTAATAAACTGGAGGAAAATAAAATATAAAAGAATGAAATTTAAAGATAAACTTATAGTTCTAATTGTGGTGTAGTTATATTTATTTAATTTAATGATAATTATTTAGGAGTTTTATTTTAATAATAAACTCTAAATAATGTTATTAATTAAATTAATAAATATATTATTAAAAACACTTTGAAAATTAATTGAAGAGAGAAAATTAATTATTTAAACTAAGATATTTTGTAATTAAATATCTAAAAGAGTTGTGCATGGAAAAGGCAAAAAGGTAATATAGTAATAAACAGTAATTGATCAGTAAGTTCCCTCTTGTGATTGCACAATCAAAGCCCTAATTTAAGGGAGAACTCTTTATCAGAGATCTAGAACTCATTTTGCAATTACACAAGTTCTAGGGAGCAAAATTCATGATGCAGGGTGCTCCCCTTAAAACCATAAACTCATAATAGAAACAAAGAATCAATAGCCAATGCGAGAAAAAAATATGGACTTCTTATTTGTGCCGCAAATATGGAATTACAAAATTCTCAAGTACAATATGCTAATCCACATGGGCACCTTCATTACAATAATCTGTACGACAAGCTGCAAACTATCACCTAGAGCTGTCCTAGACAATATTTAGGTCATTCTTAAATAGACAATTTTATGCTACTCGAAAAGGTTCTAGACATTGAAACTCAATACCTAGGGCCAACAGTCCCTAAAAATACATATAGAGTCGGCCAAATACATCTTTCACAATTATTTTAGATATTTCGGGTAGCCCAACTTTAAAAGGTCATAACTCACAAACCGTTGCTTTGATTAGCTATTATAACTACTTTTCAAAAATGCCAGCTCGTGATCTTCAAGCTGGGAACTGCGCTAGCACCTATATGTCGAGTTTTTGGAGCTCATTCAGGCACTCTAAGGCCTCCAACGGTGAGCCTGAATATTTTTCTGTAAATTTTTCTACCGAAGATTTTTCTACAAATTTTTGCACTAAAAATCTATAATAACTTCTCTTATACTTATGCTTGAGAAATGAAATTTTCATGGTAGGCTTACAACTCTAAAATGAACCTTCTCGTATAAAATGAGCACATTCTGAGTTCATATGACAAACTTACTAAAAATAGTAAGTTCTTAGAAATAGTAACCACCTTGTCTACTAGTCCTTATTAAAATAGAAAAGACTGCAAATAAAATATTTTTGGGTGATGCAATATTGCCCTTGCACCTAGGATGCTCCTGCATTAGACACCCAGGGTAATTTAAGAAGTGACCCCGTCACATCTCAGGTGTTTAGAGGAAAACCAAGACGGTTAACCTCTTCCTTTGCTAGCCATGATGAATCCTCAACTGGTCTCCATTTCTATTTGACTAGATATTTCTCATAAGCTATATTTTTGGTACTTTTTCCAACACAATTGTCTAGTATCTCCTCAATCTCCTTTGTAGCCGAACTAGCTGCTGGAATGCTCCACTGCACTTCTGCAACTTCATCTCCACCACCTCCTTCATAATACTATGTCAAATCTAAAATGTTAAATACTGGTGAAATATTCAATTCAGTAGGCAACTCCACTTCATATGCATTGTTAGAATCATGTCTCTTCACTATTTTGTACGGTCCAAACTTCTTCATCTTCAACTTATTATATGTACCCACTAGAAAATGCTCCTTTCTTAAATGAACCATGACTTCATCTCCAATTTGAAATTCCTTATAGCTCCTTTTCACATCTGCCTTATCCTTATACTATGTATTCATCTTTATGATGTGCTTCCTCACCTCCTCATGGATGTTCTTCAAATGTTCAGCAAAATCTTCTGCTTTAGCACTACTTATCTCTCCTTTATCCAACTGCCTCAATTCAGAAGCATTTCTGGGACTACTCCCATATACAATTTGGAATGATGATTTACCAGTACTTCTATTGACAGAATTATTATATGCAAATTCCACCTATGGTTAAATTATATCCCATCCTTTTGGTTTATCTCCAACCAAGCATCTCAGCAAATTTCTCAAACTATGATTCACAGCTTCTGTCTATCCATCAGTCTGTGGATGATGTGATGAAATGAACTTCAAATCTATCTTCAAATTCTTCCACAATATATGCCAGAAATACCCAACAAATTTGGTATCTTAATTTGAAACTATACTCTTTGGTAGACCATGTAATCTCACCACTTCTCTGAAAACAACTCTGCTACATGAACAACATCACTAGTCTCCTTGCAAGGAATAAAATGTACCATCTTTGAAAACCTATCAACCACCACAAAAATAGAATCATACTTGTGTTGTGTCCTCAATAATCCAAGAAAAAAATCCATGCTGATATCCTCCTACAATTTTTATGGTACCTATACAATATTGTATTCTGCTTCACTCCTTTTGCCATCTGACATACTCAGCAACTTTGTACAAACTTTGTCACATCTTGATGTAGCTGTGGCCAGTAATAATTTTCAGCAACCAAAGCTATAGTTTTATCTCTACCAAAATGTCCAACCAATCCTCTACTGTGCTTCTCTTTGATGAGATTCTCTCTCATTGAACTTCTGGGAATGCACAATTGGCTTCCTTTGAACAACATATTATCCAAGATCATGAAATCCAACCACTTTGTTTTGTCAAGTGTAACGAGTTCTATAAAAGGCTTCCACACTTCACCAAAATTAGGATCACCTAAATACAATGTACTGAGTTCCTTGAACCAAACCACCTCTATTTGCATTTCTATTAGCAAAAGTTGTCTTCTACTAAGAGCATCTGCAACTTTGTTAGATTTCCCACTCCTGTGTTTCAAAATAAATGTATAACTCTGCAAAAACTCAACCCACTTTAAATGCCTTTGGTTCAATTTTTGTTGACTATTCAAATATTGCAAAGCTTGATGATCAGTATACAAAACAAACTCCTTACGAAGAAGATAATTTCTCCACTTCTTCAATGCTTGAACTATAGCATAAAATTCTTGATCATAACAAAATATTTTCTTTTTATATTGTTCAACTTCTCACTGAAATAAGCAACCGGTCTACCTTTCTGGCTCAAAATAGCTCCTATTGCAGTACCACTAGCATCATAGTCTACTTGAAACACCTTGTTGACATAAGGAAGTGCCAAAATAGGTTTCTCAATAACTTTTTGTTTCAACAGATTGAAACTCTTATCTACTCCTATAGTCCACTTAAACTCTTTCCTATCCCCTCTTATTGTTTCAGTCAAGGGTCCACAAATGCTACTTAAACTTCTTATGAACTTTCTATAAAATGTAGCCAGTCCATGGAAAGATCTTACCTCTGTCGCACTCCTTGGAGTAGGCCATTCAAGGATAGCCTTCACTTTCTATGGGTCCATTTTCAGACCTTCTACTAAGACTACATGTCCTAGGTACACCAACTCTTTCTTTACAAAGTTGCACTTCTTCAGGTTTATCAACAACTTTTCTTCCCTCAACTTATCAAACACCTTGGAATATCAAATGCTCCTCCAGTTTCTTACTAAAGATCAATATATCATCTAGGTAAACAATGACAAACTTACCTAGAAACTCCTTCAATACCTCATTCATGAGCTTCATGAAAGTGCTTGGTACATTGCTTAGCCCAAAAGGCATGACTAACCACTCATATAGTCCTTCCCTTGTCTTAAAAGTAGTCTTCCACTCATCACCTTCTCTAATACAAATCTGATGGTACCCACTCTTTAGATCTATCTTTGTAAAATACTTAGCTCCACTCAAACAATCCATAATATCATCCATCCTTGGCAATGGAAATCTATACTTTATTGTGATCTTGTTGATAGCACGAGAATCTATACACATCCTCCATTCTCCATTTTTCTTTGGTGGTAATACTACTAGTACAACACATGGACTCAGACTCTCTCGAATCAACCCCTTCTGCAACAACTCATGAACTTGCCTGTTCAACTCTTCACTTTCTGCTGGTATCATTCTGTGCGTTGCCTTGTTTAGCAAACTAGATCCTAGAACCAAATCTATCTAGTGACTGATCTTCCTCATTGGGGGCAATCCATCAAGTACATTATCTGATCCAATATAAGAAAACTCTTCTGACATATCTACAACTTCTGTAGGTACCTCCTCTACTTCTTCTTTACTATCTTTAAGAATTTAGCAAAACACATATGCTTATGTTTCATACCTTTAAGAAACTCTTTTCCATCAAAAAAAAATTTCTAGCATCACTTTGTACCTTTTCTTCTTTATCCTTCAATAGTTTCAACTTATGTTTCACTCCATCCTTGGTCAGAGTGTAGGTATTTGCTTGCCTATCATGTAAAACATGCCTATCAAACTACCATGACCTACCTAGCAACATATGACATATGTCCATAGGTATGATATCACATAGTACCTCATCCTAGTAGCTTCCAATCTTGAACTTCACTAAGCACTACTCATTGACCATAATCTTGTGGTCATCTTGCACCCAAGCAATATGGTATGAACATAGGTGTTTCTATCTCTTCAACTTCAACTTGGTGACCATCATTTCTAACACGAGATTGTTAGTACATCCACCATCAATGATCACATCACAACACTTATCTTCACATCTGCACCTTGTGTGAAACAAACTCCTTTGATTAGGTTCATTCTCACCACTCAAGAAGACTCTTCTATTAACTAGGATTTCTCCTCTATTAGCATCTTCATCAACATGTGCAACTCTTGCTTGACCTTTTGTTCTTTGATCTTTCCTTCCTCAGTGTTGGGTACATTCAAATACTCTATGCCCTTCTTCTTCGTAGTGAAAACATTTTCTATGGAAGCCTCCTCTTCCAAATCCTTTTCCTCTACCTCTTCCTCTTTAATCTCTATTTTTTTTATCATTGAAATGATTGGAATTAGTTCCCCTTTGGTTCTGATTCTTACTTCTAGCTCCATCCTTGTTCCTCTGATCATCATTATGACCTCCATAAGATTGTCCGCCAGATCTTCCACCATGACCTCTTCCACTATTGTTATTGTCAAACTTCTTGCTCAATTTCTCCTCAACTCTTAGGAAAAATTGGTATGCCTCCTCAATACTGCTCATTCAAACCAGACTTAGCTCGTCTTGAATGCTTGGCCTTAACCCATTAAGATAATGGGTGACTTTCTCCTTATCAGCTTCTGCATGGCCAGTTCTAGTGAGAACTCAATAGAACTCTTCGGTATACTCTTGAACATATTTTCTTGCTTGCTTCATTCCTTGCATCTTCTTCAATAGATCAAAGATCATAATCCATAGGAATGAATTGTCGCTTCATTTTAGCTATCATCTGATCCCATCTAGTGATTTTGTCCTTTCCCTTTCTATTTCACTCCAATTGAACCTCTTGCCACCAAATCTATGCATTTTCTTTCAATTTTTCCTTCGTAAAATTTACCCTCTCTGGATCCTCAATATCTTGATACTTAAAGTACTCCTCTAGTTCATTGATCCAATCGATTAGCTCTTCTAGGTTAAGATTTTTTGAAAATGTGGGAACCTCAAACTTAGGTCTTTTTCCAATCTTGGAGATGGTCCTAAAAAGCCTCTCTTCCTCTGGGTTTAGAACTGCCTCTGCTCCAACATTTTTTTCTACTTTGTCCTCATCCTCAATTTCATCTCTCATAGGAAGATTTATTCCTCTTCACATTTGTTCTTCCAATGCTTGTATTTTCCTTTGGAGGGCTTGAAAACCCTCATGTGTAACACCTACAACTGTTTCACCACGCTCTCTTCATGGAGGCATTTTCACACTTTTGCTGAAACCTTAGTGCAAACTACCTCACAATCGATGATTTGTCTATGTGTAAGGCCCAAACCATGGTCCTGGTGCAAACTACCTCACAATCATCGATCTATCCACACACTCAAGAACTCTAGCTTTGATAACCACTTAATGCAAGGTGTTCTTCTTAAAACCATAAACTCATAACAAACACAAAGAAACAAAAGCCAATGTGAGAACAAAATATGGACTTCTTATTTGCGCCACAAATGCGAAATTATTAAATTCTCAAGTACAATATGCTAACCCACATGGGCGCCTTCATTACAATAATCTACAAGACAAGCTGCAAACTATCATCTAGAGCTATCTTAGACAATGTTCGAACCTTTCTTAAATAGGCAATTTTATGTTGCCTGAAAAGGTTCTAGACATTGAAACTTAATACCTAGGGCCGACATAACTTAACAATACATATAGAGTTAGCCAAATACATCTTTGGCAATTATTTTAGATATTTCAAGTAGCCCAGCTTTGAAAGGCCACAACTCATGAATAATTACTCTGATTAGGTATTATAACCACTTTTCAGAAATGTTGACTCTTGATCTATAGGCTCAAAATTGTGCTAGTGCCCTTTTGTCAAGTTTTTAGACCTCATATGGGCACTCTAAGACCTCCAATGGTGAGGCTGAAGATTTTTTTGCAAATTTTTCCACTAGAAATCTGCAATAACTTCTCTAATACTTATGCTTAAGCAATGGAATTTTTATGGTAGGCTTGCAACTCTAAAATGAACCTTCCTATAGAAAATGAGAACATTCTAAGCTCATATGAAAAACTTACTAAAAATAGTAAGTTCCCATAAATAGTAACCACCCTGTCTACTGGTCCTTATTAAAATAGAAAAGACTGAAAATAAAATATTTTTAGGTGATGCAAGATTTCCCTTGCACCTAGAATGCTCCTGCATCAATTTAGAATGGGATCAAAAGAATTGTTGAGAGTTTCAGAGAGTTTGGATTTGCATGCATTCACATATTGTCTCAGATTTTAGCTGTAGTTTTGAGGTAGGGTTTGAAAATTTATTGTAGAATTTTATTGAAAGATCTATTTACTTTGTGTCTTCCTGGGTGTTTACATATTGCTTATTAATTTACTGTATTGATTGTTGAATAAAAAATTAGATTGTAGATTTCGAAAAAGGAAAAACTTATTAACCAAGAAAACTTGACTGAGGAAAATTATAAAAAAACTGTAGAAAATTATTGTGACTGTTTTCTTATAAATCTCCTTTCTAATATAACCAAAATTTGATTAATGAAAATTGGAAGAAAATAATAAATTGAACATTTAGGGTTTCAACTTTAAATTTTTCATTTGAACTATGTGATTATCATGAATTTTCTAAATATAGATGAATATTCTTCTTACATCTAAAATAATTTAATTGCAATATTTATTTGAAAAACAAAAGATTAATTGAGAGGAAAGCATGTTGTAACTAAATGTATACATGCATGTGAAAACAAATAATCTAAAAATAGAAAACTAAGTATAGTAAGGTTACATGCATGTGAAAACAAATATGCTAAAAATAGAAACTAAGTATAGTATGATTACATGCATGTGAAAACAAATATGCTAAAAATAGAAAGCTAAGTATAATATGGTTGCATCCATGTGAAAATAAATATGCTAAAAATAGAAAGCTAAGTATAGTAGGGTTGCATGTGAAAATAAATATGCTAAAAATAGAAAACTAAGTATAGGATGCTCACATGATTTGAGAGATCAAAGACATGCAAAAATACTAAATGCATGTTTATTTTTATTTTATAAAAATATAATATAATTTTCAGATTTATTTATTTAAAAATAATAATTTATTAATTACTAAAATTAAATAAATATTATCCATTTAGTTATAAAGTGAATGTTAATATTAGTGATTATTTAAGTCTAATTAAACTCTTAGTTGCATATAAATGATTTTATAATTATTAATGCAATAGGGAAGTTAATAAATAAATATTTATAATTTTATTATATTTTAAGAGAAGTGGTAGAGCTCACTTTGCAATCATTTAGTTAATAACTATTTGACTGTATGTGAGAAATTATAAATAATTAAATTAACTTAATAATTTTATCTCTAGTTGCATTATGAATTAAAGGAAAAGTAAATATTAATATTAGACTTAAATAGAAATCGTATTAATATTTTAGAAAATAAAATTGATATTAGTATTTAATATAATAATATACATTTATGTTATTAATTAAATTATTTATGATTTATATTAATATTTTAGAAATGAGATTGATATTAGTATTTAATCTATTAATATATATTTATATTATTAGTTAAATCATTTATGATTTAAGATTATTTAAATTAATAACATGATAATATTGTATGATATTTTATATGGACAAAAAGATTGGATATTTAAATACTTATTGTTTTAAATAAGTATATTAGCATAAAAATTTATATTAACATATATAATCTTACCTTATTTCTAAACACATCCTTATAACCCAAACTAAACAAGAGAAATTGGTAGAATTAAATCATGTATCTGAAAACTATGTGTTTTATAATATTCTATTTATAGGCTTGTGATGTTTATTTTCTTGATGGTTTTTCTTTGTGGGTTGTTTAGTTGGCCAAATTAGGATGTGCACTAGAGGGGTTTTTGAGATTTTTTTAATGATTATTTGGCTAGATGCCATGATGATATTTATGATTTGAATTGAGATTTATGTTTTATGAGCTTTATGCTATTGAGCATTTTGGAGAACTTGGGTTTTGAGAACCAATGTTATTTTTGGGTTGCCTTTTAAGGAACTAAATTTGATTAATATTACTCTTGTGGTATGGGACACTATTGTGGTTTGTGATTTTTGGGAAGATAGTCTAGGTGCATGTCTATGAGAGTGACTTGCAATGGGGGTTGGGGCCCAAAGTGATTTCCAAGGTAATTCATTATAAGTTGTGTAACAAGTGATAATATAGTAACTAAAATATCTCGCCTAGCCCTTTTCTTTAAGATACATTAAAAAGATAAGTTAGAGATTTTTCTCCGTCCATGCCTTGGGTGCTTGTATATATTAAAGATTAGATGAAGATGATACCTTGAGAAGTATGACTAGTTTCCTCATCTTCACGAGAGGGTATTATGGTTCTGCATAGAGTCACTAGGGGGTCAGGGTCTTGAAAGACTGCCATGGTAACCATAGAGTTGACTCATGTGATGACACTCCATAGTATGTAGCCTGAGTCTCCTTCCTAGTTTTTTAAAAATATTTGCCTTTAGTAGTGTACTTATTGGATATTACTTTTATGGTGTATTTATTGTGAGTTATTACTCATTGATTGGATGTCATTTATCATTGACAATTGACTTTTATCAATGAATGATCAATTATTCATTGGTGGTGTTTTATTGTTGGAGTTAGTGATTGATAGTTTACTTTTATTAATGACAATTGTTATTTGTTGGTCATTGTGCTTGTGACACTTAACACTAATTTTGATGTGGTTGTATATTTTTGGTCTTGGTATTTGTATGTTTACTTAGTATGAGATGTTAGTATTAGAATGAGTGCCCTTTCGGTTTTGATTATCTTTCTTCTTGATTAGTTTATGTTACCCTAGAGGTAGTTTTAGCTATCAAGATTCCTTGCCTAAGATTATTTTATGATTTGATCATCTGTGTGTGGATTGTACATTATCTCTCCTACATGGTGGGACTAAGAGCCTAATTAGGTGACCACATGATCAAGAGGTAGTGTATTCTTAACATTTGGGTCTCCCTCAGATTGACAGATGTTGGATGCTCCTTGATATAGTGATACCATTATCATTCTTCCTCTTATCTTGAAGACTTCTATTCATTTGATGTATCTATGTATCATGTGTTTTGAGATCCTACGAGATATTGTATTGTATATTGATGTACTTGTATCTATTTTCATGTACCCTGTGACATGTGCAGTGGATGTTAATCATTAGATGTGCTTTCATATTAGTAGGTATACTTATGAATTTGATTATATTACTATGTATGTGTTTATTCATTTTATGATTATGGACATTGCAATTGAGACTTAAACTTATTAATAAAACTTTCTTAAATGTAACTCAATGTGAAGGAACCATTGAAGAATTGAAACTATATTTGTAATTGATTACATGTTCTTGATGTGTATGCATATATTGCTTCTACATTATTGTTACTTTGATTTTGTTTAAACTTATTTCAAAAATAGTTCAGTAAACTTTGTAACATATTAGGTTTATTTCTTTTGGGTTCCCAAGTGGAGTGTTACACTTGCACCTGATACTCCTAGATTACCTTTGGAAGCTCCATCAAAATTTATTTTAACTCATTCTTCTTCTGACAGTTTCCAAAGCACATTCTCCCTTCCATTCTTAAGTTTCTCTTGCCTTTGTCCTTCATTAGTCAAATTAACTCGTATATTTGGCCAATTTTTCTTAATCGTACAATCCCATGATGAATATATCTTATTGGATTGCCCTTGAGAGGTGATCACTTTAAGAGTTTCCCCAATTACTCTATAAATCCCTTCCCAAAAAAATTTCATTGATTCTACAGTTTCCTAAATGATTCTTCTATTTCGCTCTTTCCACACCTTTCAAACAACTATTGAAGTGCTAATGATCCATAATTTTGAAAAGGTCATCTTTTAGCAAATATTGAAACAAAGACTATAACTTATTTTCCAAGGGACTAGACCAATTCAAATAATATCTCAATCAATCCCATCATACTTGTGAAAAATTACATTGAACCAGTAAGTAATCTACATCTTCCACCTCCTTCGTGCACATAATACATCGAGTTGGTCTAATAAAACCAAATTTATTCCTTCTTTCACAAGTTAAAATTTTACCTTAAATGACTAGCCAAGAAAATTCACCTTCTTTTTGTGGACAATCCTTATCCCAACACAATTTGGAAGGAAAATCATCTATCCTTTCTACCCTACACAACATCTGGTATCCCACTTTTGTTGAATATCTTCCACTTTTCACAGCACACCACATTACACTATCTTCCCTCTCCCTAATAACAACATTCCTTTCATGGAAGATCTTATAAATCATACATTTCTAATTCTCTGATATTCTCAAGGGAGCACAATCTTTCCATCCCCATTAAGGACCTAAAGGTGATTCTTTCCTTTCAATGTAATTAGCAGCTTTGTCTGCCCATTATCTGACTAAAATTTATCTGATCTCCTTGGTCTCTTCTAAATTGGCTTGAGCCGGTTCCCCATTCCATGAGTCCTCCCAAAAGAAGGCCATCTTACCATTCCCAATATACCAAGAAAGGTGTTGTGTTATGACTTGTCTACAATCCAGGATAAAATTCCATACAGCTGATCCTTTTGGAGGATTTTAACTATAAGAATCTTAGATACATCACTAGAGTCCAAGTATTTTTCTCGAAGAACGCACACCCACAACTATGATGGATTAGTATACATGTCCCAAACTAGTTTAGCTCCAAGAGCTTTGCTAACCAGGCATCTTCTCAAGCTTGCACCACCTTGCTTCTTAGGTTTACATAACAATTCCCAAGAAATAAGGGGAATCATCTCCACCTCATGAACACCATTCCATACAAATTTGTGCATGCGTTGTTCAAAATTTCTAAGCACTTTTATAGGGATCTTTAAACAACTCATTTTAAAAAATAGGTTTATTAAATAATAGGATGTAACAATAAAATTCTACTAGCATAGGTCAACCATTTCCCTTTCTAGCTATCAAGCCATTTAACACAAGCATCCATAAGATTTTTCCACAGGTTGGATCTATTCGTCCCATTGAAGAGAGGGACCCTAATATATTTTTTAGGTAGAGTGCCCATTTTCATAATTAATAAACTGGCTTGAGGCATTGCTATATTTATCAAGAATTGATCTAATAGTTTTTTCTTTAAGAATTGAAGCTTCCCCCATAAGAAATTTATCATCCACATATTGTAAATGTGTAATCGGGTCTATCCCCTAGGAAATTTTCAATCCTTTCCATTCCTTGTTTAAATTAGCCTCTTTGATGGATCTCCCAAAAATTTCAGCCATAATGATAAACAAAATAGGGGATAAGTGGTCAACTTGTCTAATACCTATAGAAGTGTCAAAGAAACCTTGTGGGTTGCATTAATCATGATGGGAAAATGAGGTGTCAATAAACAACTATAGAAACAATTGCACCAACTGGAGCAAAACCAAAACAATTTAAAGTTTGAAGGAGGAAGGCTTTATTTACATTATCATAAGCTTTCTTGATGTCCAATTTTATCATTAGACCCGTCTCTCTAGCCAATTTTAGAGAGTGTATAGCTTCATGTACTATGATGATCCCTTCATATATAGATCTCCCAGGGGGAAATCCACTTTGCTTCCCTTATATGATAGTAGGAAAAAGCAATTTCAATCTACTTGCAATAACCTTGGAAATGAATTTATTTGTAGTATTACATATGGCTATAGGTCAGAAGTTCTCAAAGGATTCCTTAGCACCTTTTTTAGGTATCAGTGTTAGGAAAGGTTGATTAAAATCCTTAAACACAAAACCCCCTTTTCATGATTTTTGAATATCTTTTTAGTGGTTGTCATATAAAGAAATCCATAAAGAAGATATAGAATTTTGAAAGAGAAAAATTCTTTGTCTAATGTTTGGACCTATATGCACTAGGTCAATGTGGATAGTTGAGAGACACTTGAAAGTTTTGAAAGCTTTGTTCAAAACAGAGCACATCCTGAGGGTTATACATTAGAGGAATATATGACATACTAGACTATGGTGTAGATTACTAAATATCTTCCTAAGCTTATAACCAAGATTCATATAAATTGCATTTGGGATCCCAACCGCATTAACAAATTCAAAGGGGAGTACTTGACGTGAAAAGGTAGATTGTAGAAAGTGAAAGGTAAATATAGTATGTTATTGTTAATTAATTCTTAATCTTCAAAATAAATTATTTTTAAGTCATCTATTTATTTTTATTAAAGTTGGTCAAGAGTGGGAGTCTTGAATGGATGATGGTATGAATTGAACGATGATGACAATCTGGTTGCACATTAACATGGGATTGTGTGTCTTCATTGGTTAAAAAAGCTTATCATAATGGATATTTCAATGTTAGGATAAAGGTTGATTTAGCATATGGATTAAGAGCTTAGGAGGTACATATAAATTTATTAATCACTTATATGTTTATCAAGTCACGATGCACTTTTTTATACATATTTGACATATTATTGTAGGTCAAATACCATAAAACTATGTGGTGTAATGGATATAAATTTTGCATCGAAAAGTTGGATGAAAACTTATGATTTTGGGATAAATAAAATATTTGAGGTGATTAACATTTTATCTAGAAATGACATACATCCCCGAGAGTCTTAAAATCGATACTATGGAATTGTGACTAATATACTTGAATGTGTCTTCAAATCCTTCAAAATGGTTCTCTTTGTCATCAAATGGTACATGCTAAAAATCAATCAAAGTGATTCTCATAGAACTATTATTGAATATGATAATGGATTTACAATAGTTAATACAAGATTGTTTGAGTCATTTAGAGATGATTCCTATGTTCTTTCAAGCCAATGTGAGAAAGTGTTTTACTCATAGATTTCTCATAAACTAGGTTGGTCATTTATTGTCAAATATGATCCAAGAGAAAGGTTGATAAAGTATAATGTGATAGAAGAAGAATATACCAAAGAAGTAGAAGATGATGTAGATTATGATCATGATTAACAGTTTATTGATGATGATCTTGACAAAGAAGGTCATGAAGATAAAGATGATGATTATGATGATGATGATGGTGATGACGATGATGATGACAATGACAACAAGGACAAGGACGAGGATGATGATGATGATGATGATGATGATGATGATGATGATGATGACAATGATGGTTGTGTTGGTGATGATGACGATGATGATGATAATGACAACGACAATAATCATGATGATGAGTTGGATGAAGAAGAAGATCAATGATATGAATAAAATGTATAGGTATGCAATCAGTTCTTAATCTATTTAATATTGATTGCTTGATAGAAATAAAAGAAGGAAATTCAATTAACACTATGATTAGATGTATGGAATCAATCCTTGGTCTATTTAATGTTGTAGAGTATGCATATTTTTCATGTTGTCTACTATATAAATTTTAGTATATGTATTATGCAATCTTTAATTGAAACTAGTATAAAAATTAATTAAAAAAAAATTGTTAATACTTTAGAGTATGTAGCAGCTGGTGCTAAACAAGTGGACCATGAACCACCTACATGTGAAGGTCCTCTATCAAGTTAAAGAAATTTAATTACAATTTTTATGTTTTATTTTTTATTTTTTTGATCGATAATATTTGATTTCATTGATAGAACTTATGATATTACATTTAAGCCATGTAATGGCTAAAGGATTAGACACATCAACAAAACATAGACAATGTAACTGGTATGTTTGTCTCAACATACTGAACCACACTAACAAAAATATTAGACGCCAATCGTGGCAGAAATAACCAAGGGCCACAAAATGTATATAGACCCAAAATTGGAACAATCCCTACCCATAGTCTAGCTAGCAAAACACATAACCCTTTACAAACACTACAAAAAGATGACAAAATTTTAAAAAGAACCACTAAACTGATAGACTTTGAAGCCCAAACCATCACCCTATATAGAGGATCACAAAATTGCAAGCTAACACCCAACCGAGCATCACACCAAAAGTTTACCAAAGGTTGAAGAACCCCTAGTTGGATTACTTGAACCAAGTGGCCGCTTCCTCCTTGGAAAAGTTCAGGTTCACCAAAGCACTAGACATCGAACATCCATGTCCATGAGCACTAACACATGCATCTCCACAAGCTCCATCTCCACTACTCACCGTGGCCTCCTCTTGAGGAGCACCATTGAACTCTCCCACCTCCCTCCCTCCTCCATAACACTCTCCACTACCCTAGCCCACATCCCTAATTTTCCTTTGAATCTTTAGGCAACTATTAAGTCCCTTAGGCATGGAAAATCTTATAGGTGTTGATTTTTATCTACTTCTACCCATTGTTTTTGTCAAGTTCCTATGATGGATCCATGATTATCACAAGACACGTACTTGACCCTTGACTAGCTTGGGTTTCCTCTAAATGCCCTGTCAAAGTTGATCTTTATCCATCCTTCTACTAGCAGGGTCTAAATTTTTCCCAACCCCTCCCCAAGAGGTTTAACCCTCAACATCCCATTAACAAGAGTGAACTTGGGACCAACAACTCCTTTGCACTGCCAAGTTAAATCGGTTAAAATGTGCCTACTAGAGGAAATAAGAGAATTAGAATTTGAAATCAATTATTAAATTGCCTTCTCTAATCTATTGTTGATTCTCTGAAATGGTTCAATTTTGTCCTAAAAAATCCACTTGTTACACTCCTTCCAAATTTTCCATAGTATTGTAGAAGAAACAATATGCCAAATCAAAGAGAAGGGAGATTTACCTTGGGGAATGTGGCATGACTCTAGCTAATCTTTAAGAGTCTTAGGCATTGGACCTTGCCAATTCAACCCCCCCAATCCTAAGTGCCATGCCTCTTGAGAAAATTCATCATGAATAAAGAGATGGTCAATTTTCTCCTCAGCCTTGCTACAGAGAGTGCATCTGAATGACCCAAAAAACCCCAAACACATGAGCCTTTCACTTGTTAAGATTATACAGTTCCTTGCAAGTCATGTAAATGCACCTTCTTTGGGTAGACAGGCATTTTTCCAACAAAGGTTCTTTTCCCATTGAACTTATGAATACTCCTACTCCAAAAAATTGTAGCCTACCTTAACTGAGTATCATCCACTTTTGGCTCCCCACCACACAATCTCATCTTTCTCCCTCAAATCTTTCACTTCTCTCTTAGCAAAGATTCCCTTGAGTACCTCTTTTGCTACATCTAAAAGTCCTAACTGATCTGGATTTTTGCATAGAATACCTCCTCCTACTTCAACTTGATCCTAGTCCAAAAAATTGGCTCCTTTTCCCCCCATTGACACTTTATTTCTATCAACAACCCTTGGTCTAGCACAATATGGTCCCAACTAGAATGGGCATCTCACGAGTTTGTCCAAAAGTTGTCTTTACATCTAATGCCAACCTACCACAAGATATGGTTTGTTACAACCTCACATAATTCCAATATGAAATTCCACAAATTCAACCCTCTAAGTGGATTTTCAATAGTTAGGATCCTCTCTTTATCCATGTTATCTAAATACTCAACCTACAACACTCGAACCCATCTTTGCTATGGAAACTAATACATGTTCCACACTAATTTTGCACCCATCACTTCATTAATCAACTTCTAATCTTTTAGCTTAGCCCCACCATTCCCTTTAGGTCAACACACCTTCTCCCACATCATTAGGAGTATCTTTTCTTGTGCTTGTGCTCTGTTCCATAGGAATGTAAGCATTTTTTTGTTGCATATTTTTTATGACTTTGTTGGGGATCTTAAAGTAGGACATTGAGTATTGAGGCATTACTGAGATGACTAACTTCAACATTAGAATTTGACTAGCTAGGGATAGTGATTTTCTTTTCCACCATTCCATTTATTCCATACATCTATCCATGAAATCTTTCCACAAATATTCATTTCTTACACTTTCAAACAATGGGGTACCAAGGAATTTGCTTAGTAATTTACCTATCCTAACTTTGAAAAGACAAACAATCACCCTTTGAGAGTTGATTTATGTATTGAAGAAAAAAAAATCTAACTTCTGCCAGGCAATGTGCTATCCAATCATACAACTGCAATAATCTAGAACCCTTTTCATAACTATGAATTTTTGCATGGTGGCCATGTCAAATAGACATGTATCTTTTCAAACTAAGAGTGTGTGGTAGGATCAACACCTCTGGCAATTGTAATACCTTTCCAAGCCCGTGACCTATGCTTCTTAGAAATTATTCTTCTAAGAAATTTGACTAGTAGGATGAAGATAAAGGGATAAATTGAATTGTCTTATCTCAATCCGCAAGCCATATGAAAGAAACCTTATGAACTACCATTAATAAGAATTGATGCCTTGTAGTTAGAATACATGCTTCCTACCAACTTGGTCTAGCTCTCTATGAAACCAAAATTATTCAAGACTCTATTTAGGAACCCTTGTCAACACTATTATATGCATTTTTGATATCCAAATTAAGTAACATTTTTCATACTTTACTCTCCTTGGCTGAGTGGATGGCATAATGAGCCACAATTACCCCATCCACTATGCTTCTATTAGGTGTGAAGCCACATTTATTAATAGAAATGAGCTTTCCTAAAATAATATTTAATTTACTGGGTGCCACCTTAGAGATCATCTTGTTGACTATATTGGACAAAGAAATTGATCTAAATTCATCAAAGGACTAAGGTTTATTTTTTTCAAGATTGGCACCACTAGAGTGTTGTTAAAATCTTCAAGACAAAACCTTTTGACCTCAACTCTTCTACAATCACTAAATATCATCTTTAATCATCTCCAAGAACTTCTGATAGAAAAAATGTTGGAAGTCATTAGGTCTTGAAGCCTTGTCTCCACCTAGCCCAAAAATAGTTGCTTTCGACTCTTTTTTTAACTGGTTCCATTAATCTCAAATTATCCTCCCTACCCACCAACTTAGGAATGACATACGAAAAATCCCTATGCATGTCTTGTTGGGATACCCCTTCTTGGCTCCATAGACTATCAAATAAAATTCATTGTCTCCTTCCCAATCCTTATTTGATTCTCTATTATAGTCCCATCTCAGCCTTTAATTGAAGAGATCCTTTTGATACTCCTTTTAGCTTTGACTAAGGAATGAAAGAACTTTGTGTTCCTATCTCCTTCCCTCAGCCAATTTTCTTGATTCTTCTAAAAAACCTCAGCATATTGGCTAAGGAGGTCTTTCTTGATTAATAAATCACCCCTATCCATCCCCTCATCCAACACCTTCTTGTTCAGCACTTCCAGATCCCCTTTTAGGCATTCCTTCTCCTTGAAAATATTTCCAAAGAGTTTCCTATTCCAAGCTTTGAGATTTTTCTTTAGAAATATATACTTTCTAAAAAAATGAAAGGAAAGATTACCTTCTTCCCTTTGGGCTGACCTCCACCAAAGAGTCACTAGATCAATGATACTTTTGCTGTGAACCACATCTTCTCAAACTTAAACAAGAACCTTAACGGAATGGAATCCTTTTGGATCCTACCCACCATCTCAAAATGATATAAACCTAACAGACCCAAGATCTCTGCTTTATAGGGTAGCATATGGAAGTGTTCATTGTCAACCAAGAAGAATCTATCCAACTTTTATGCAATGTTCAAAAATCCCTTCCTTTTGTTAATCCAAGTGTAGTCTCCTGCCTTAGCCACCACTTTCCAAAGTGCAAAAAATCTTGTCACACCCTAGTCACCACTTTGGTACCACTCCTCTTATATGTATGGGAGAGGGTAGCATTGAAATTCCTTGCAGTAATGACCATGTGGTCACCTAGTACATCACTAAATTAGCAATTTCATCCCACACTAGAATCTTCTCCTCTATTTTGATGGGTACATATGCATTTATCACAAAACCTTCAAAATTCACTGTCAGCGACCAAACCCTCACTAGTTGTCAAAATCTTGACTTTGAAATAGCTTCAACCTTAACCATTCTAGGATTCCAAAGGACACCTAGTTCCCCTGAAGCCCCTTCTAACTCTACAAAAAAGCCAGATCACTTATGTATCACCCCAAAACATTTTGTTGCACCTTTCACACCCATTTTTGTTTCTTGGATACAAATCACGCCCATGCTTGCCTAGTCAAAAACTCTTTTGATTAGTTGTCTCTTGTTAGGGATGTTACATCCCCTAACATACACATGAGGTGCTTCATTTCTTCCTAGGAGAGAATATGTCTCTCCAAGAGCAAAGTTTAGTTTGGCCTCTCATGTTTCTTGCATCCTCCAACAACCTTTGGTTTGACTTCCTTCCCCTCTTCTAGCTGGTCATATTTTCTTTCTTGGATTTAGATTCTAATTTTTTAATGATTTTTTTTTTGAGATACTTATCTCCTCTTCCAAACTCAAAATATCATCAACTATTTCATCCTCTTCTAGTCCTGAATCACATTCTTCTCTAGTGAAGGATTTCATTGCAAAGATATGGATGTCTTTAAAGGTAACCTCTACATTCTCTAGCATATTGAGACAAGAGATAGTCACCACCACTCCTTCATTCTCCTTTTTGGCAACTTTTGACAAAATATCCTCACCTCCAGTCTCAACCTAAGAACACTAATCCTTATTAGAATCTTGGCCCTTATCTTTGTTTGGTTCGATGTCATGCTCTTCAGCTTCATGTCTATATCATTTTCCTATCCAAGCTCATCCTCAATAGGAGGCACATGACCTTCAGTGAGGTATCTTTTGGTGTACTAGCCCTATGCTTGAGAGAGTTATCCAGTGGAATCCACTTGAGTCTCTTCATTTTCCTCCCACGTCAAGGTTATATTGATCTAGTCTTCTAGCGGCCTATCCTCCTTCCCTTTGCCTTTCTTTTGGGCCAAATAATATTTTTATGCACGACCCCAAACTTTTCAAACCTTGCACTTCTCAAAAATCTTTTCAACTTCCAATTGTTGCCACCAAGATTCTTCTACAGTTTTGATCTCTATAGTTTTGGGTAAAAGGGGATGTTATTTCCATAGAATGCATATTCACACATACATGAAAAAATCCTCCTTAGTAACCACTTCATCTACCTTAAAGAATTTTCCCAGTTTGTTCCCTATCATGTGAAAGATCTCCTCCTTCCAATATTCGAAGGGAAGATAATATAGGCAGATCCATACTAGAATCTATTCGACTGACATGTTCTTAGGGTTAGAGTTTGCAACCCAATATTTGATGTAGAACTGTACGCCTCCCATCAGAAAGGTTTCATTGAACATGATTTAGGTTTTCTCCCTCTTTGAACTCACGATCACCAAGAATAATCCATTGGGAAGGTTTTTTTATAGAAAAATGACTTCCCCATTCTTCATCGATGCATTTTCTGATTCTTGGAAACACAATAATCTTCTCTCCATTTCATGAAAAAAGCCCTTGAACACAAAAAACTTATAGATTCTTTCCATTTATCTAACACGATTCGGATGTCCACAACCAAGAATTTGATGTGGCGGGTTTTTTCTTCAAGATTGGATCATTCATTGTTGCCTCCCTCGGTTTCAACTCTTTTTTCTCCACCTAGTGTAGACCATCATTTTTCCCATGAAATGTTTTGGAAAACCCCCATTTGTTACTGACGTGACCCTAGTTTTGGCATTTTATGGGGATATGTCAGTACTTGACACTTGACATGCTTTTCCTAGTCTTGGAAGGTGCCACGGGCCCCACTTATAGTTCCTTTCCACCTTTCTGCCATTGAATTGACCTACAAACCCTCAAGACATGTGCCCTTCATACATGTATTGCTTGTACTCATGCTCATGAGCCATCAAGAGCTATATATTGCAAGTTATTTTTTGATTAATATAACCTTTTTGATTTCAACTCTAGGGGGGTTTAAACAAGATGAGGTTGAGGGAAAATAAAATGTTGTGGAAGATGATGTTTCCCCTAAGGTAAAGAGTGAAAAATTTATGTTTCTTAAATTAATCAAACACTTGTAACAATAATAAAAATTTCTTATCAATTTAAACCATTTCTTTATTATTGAACCACCCCCACACCCCCCCCCCCCCCCCCCCCCCACTTGCAAGAGTAATCTCATCCTCAGGATAGAATACAATGAGGACAATAGAAGAGGAATTTGATGAAGAAAGGGACAACCCACTTATTATTTTTTCTAAAAATAAAAGGAAGAAATTAAAATAATAATAATTTTAATGTGATTTATTTGACAATGACTGAAGCTTTTATGTGCTAATGTTAATGATTTTATTGAATGATATGTGTTAATGAGTGTGATGTGTTAATGAATGAATGCTATATTTTATTAATTATGAAAGAATGAATGAATTCTAGATGTGAGCTTTGGATATTATGAGACTACTTTATAGATGCTCATAATATTTTTAGTTTTATGTGATAAAAGTGAACCCTATATTTTATTGATGGATGGATGGGTGAATAAAGGTTAGATGTCAATAGGGAATTTGTAATTATGTTAGGGTGGGGAATTGTTGAGCTTCCATCTTCATGTGGTTTTCCTTTTAAGTAGAGCATAGTAAACTATTCTTGAAACAAAGTTAAGCTCAATATAAAACTAGATCCAACCATTCTCATTCTTTAACCTATTAATGCTCAAGTTCCCTTGCGATTTACTATTCTCTACAAATCAATCACCTTCTCAAACTATGATCACATCTAGATCAAACTTGCTTATCACTAGTCATTGATTTTGAGACACATTTGAAATAAGCCTCCAATAGACTCTCCAACAATCACAAGATCCTTAAAAGGATCATTCCACATCACATATCTACCTTAATCTACCTTTACATTGTACCTACCCTCCTCCAACATCATGTACACCTTATCTCACTTTCCAAGGTCATTTTCCATCCTCTCATTGAATCTTCAAGTTTGATCACATTCTTCAATTTGTCTAACTACATATCCTTCATTCTAGTCACTTATTCCCTATGACAATAGCCACTCAATAAACAACCATCCTTACTACAAGAAGAACACCACTCTACTTATAGATATTGACATCTCCCATGTCCCTTGAAGATATAATAATGAATTATCATCAACTCCTTCAAATAGTGAATTGTGACTGTCTCTATTATACCTCTACAACATACCCTTGTCTTGAATAAACCCAAAACCATGTACTTAACAATAAATTCTCATAACATAGAATACCACTCTACACTTTGTTTATCCTAATAAGGATCCCAAGGCCAAGTGCTTCACCCTTCCATGTCTCCTTACTTGAGAAAACACTAGACTTGTTGACCATAGCCCAACCTTTATCTCTCCTATCATTTACTAGGACAAAATGGTAATTAATAAAAGTTACCAACAACTCTAGTTTGACAATCTGTTCAACCCTTTCCTATCGATGTCCCACTTACTTGACATTAGTTACAACATATTAAAGTCTTTCTCCTTCATTCTTCCTTAACCAAAGAATTACAACCTCCTATGAATCACATTTTCATTAATCATTTCTCCTCATAATGTTTTAGATTACGATAAAAGCAGGTTTTGAAGGGGCCCCAAAACCCTTTCAACAAAAACAAGAAAGATAGGCAATTAAGACCACTAGGAACAATCCTGAAACCTACTAAAAAGTGGTATGAAAATCAGGTTTTACAGGGACCTAAAACCAGAACCAGAAACCACAACCAAAAACATAGACCAGAAAAAGGACCTATACATAAACAAAAACAACATAGAAGACCCAAAGCTTCTAATGTAGATCTGTAATCATCTTGACAGCCTCCTTCCTGATCATAACAACGTTCTAAATGGAGTTGGCAGTCGAAGTCACAGCAGCTTGCAAATATTTCTTCCTCAAACTCTGCCTTGTCCTCTTACTCAAGCCCTCTAAAGAAATAGTATCTTCATTTACTCTTTTTCCAAGGCTAGCTGTAGCGGCACAAATGCTTGATGTTATCTGCTCCATTTTTGTACCACTTTCCTTGATGAGCATTCTAAGATTTAACTCATAATCTTTAATTTTTTTAGGGATATCTCCCATTTGCACCTCCAAGTGATTAATTATGGCCTGATTAGCATCCTAGTTGTGTTGCATTATTTCCACTTTCTTCTTTAGCCCCATAATTTCATTATAGATCCAAGAATCCACTTGGAGAATAGAGTCTGCTTTGAGCTTTGCAGAATGTAAGAAGGATAGCTTGGATTCCCTCTGTGGTGAGTCACAAATGTCATCAGTACTCTCATGTAGAGGGGAACCAACCTTGTCCATTTGTTCCTCCCTATCCATCTGGACCTCCTCTCTGTTCTCAACAGGGGCTTCTTATTGGATTGGATTCTTCTTGTGTTGTTCCCCAGTCTCCGTAGCGAGAGTAGAAGCCAGATCCATATGATCCACATCCTTCATAGTAACTGGGTCATCAATCAAGTTATCTTTTTCTTTAACACCCCCCTCAGACACAGTCTGATTACCTTCATTCTCAGAGATGCTTTGTTTTGAGTTACCCTCTGATGTATCCTCCTCTTTTTCTTTATCAAATTTTCCTTTTGTTTTCGGATATCCCTCCAAATTTGAGCTGAATTCCCCAACATCTGTCCCTTCCTCTTCCTCTAGGATATCCTTCTCAAAACCCTCAGAACTCTCTGACTCAGACTCAGTTTCAACAATATGTTTCTGAGAACTAGAGGGTTTAGGTTTTACCTTTTCTTTCCCTTTAACATTCTCATCCTTCTTACACTTCTTGGACTGAGAACCTTTCTGATTGTTAGAATAAGGAGTCAAAGCAATGGACTTATTTTTACAAAAGCCCTCAATAAGAAGTATCAGACCTTCATGTAAAATAGGTCAAGACTCCTTCTTCTTGTGGGCAAATAAACTATGAATTAACGAAAAATGTAGATAGAAAGGGAAAGAAATGTTGTCCTTGTATCTAAAGTGGTTGAGGAAAACAAAATGAAATTTGTGAACTATAATGTTCCTACCATCCAAGATAAAGTACTCACGAATGCAGCTAAGCACATCACACCAGATACGTTTAATCTGCTCCGCATTAAAGAAGTCTCCACTCTTTTCCAGTTGCTTCTCCTCATCATCCATCTTCAAAAAAATTTTATAGGCTACATTGGAGATACTGGTCTATTTTGAGAACTTTATGCCACCCATGGGGAGCCCTGTGACCTCGGCAATGAAGTCCTATGTAAGCTTCATAGTGACTCCATGGAGAGTGACTCTGTCATCAGCCCAATTTTTAAAGAAAGCGGTAGTGATATGGGGTTTGAAGCCATGCAAATGCTCCAGATAACTAACCACCTTCCCTTTCTGAAGAATCTTCTAGACATCTTGACGAGCCTTCCAGTCATCACATTTTTTGGGTTCTTGTTTCTGTGGCTCACCCCCCATTCTGCCAAGCAAACACAAAACCAAAAACACCTAGATATAGAGCACAAAGAGGTTGAAAGTAGACTAGTTATTAGTTGCATGATTTGGAGGTTGCTTTTTAGAAGATACATGTTGAGACCACATAACATTCACATGAATGTACCTCCTCGAGGAAGGTAATCTAACAGCCGTAAGGCCACTACACTAAATCATTAAATTGCTAATCCAAACAAATCTTTCCCACTTCAAAATGAATGAATTCATAATTAATAATCATTTTAAGATCAGCATGCTTTTTTAATTGCTTATGCCACCTCATCTTATGCCCCATTTGAACAGCACAGTTGGCTATCCAATCAGCAACACCATTGGCCTCGCGGTATAATGTTACTATAAATCCTACACTGACATTAATTATAAGATGTTTACTATTTTGTTCCACTAGGAAGAACTTCTAGGGAAATAATGAGAGTTAATTTTTGTGTCAATATCTTATTCAATCATTAAGATGAAACAAAAATGAAATGGAATTTTGTCACTTTTCTAATAAACATCAATATTAGTTTCTTGAACATTTGAAAAATATAACATTTTTCACATTTCTTTAATCTTATTGAAAGAAAACATTATGGATGAGCATGTTTTGTAATCCCACATAAGAAAAGTAATTTATATGGACACCTCGTCAACTATAAACTAAAAATTGTCTGATACTTTCAAATGTCTAGTCATAATGTCCAGAAAGACTTACTATATTCTTGTTCTCTTGTGTTACACAACTCTATAGTTGACTTATTAAAAAAAAATTAAAAATAAAAATAATAATGATAAATCATCAGATTTGAGATTTTTAGATGTAAATATAGTATCCTTTACATGGAGAAAAAATGCAATGATACTTGATCCCCACTTGGAAAAAATAAAAAGCCAATAACTAAGATTACATTATTTGGTTATATGGATGGGTATTTGATTTTGTGACTAAAAACTACACTATTTTTTTTGGTGGGTAGTATATTTCAATATACGAAGGTGACTTGGTAGAAAAATGTTATTTCTCAAAATTAAATCTTGTTTGGGAGGCTTTGGAAGGTGGATTGAAGAGCAAAATAGAAATTCAATGGCAGAACATCACTAGTCTTAATGCAACTTGTGCTCAAAGTGAGCTTAGCACTCTTGAAATTGAGGTAATATTTTGTAAACTATAAATGTGAGTTTGTATCACCATTTCTAAAAAAATTCTAACACACTAAAATTTTTCAATTATTCATATGTAGTTTTCCAAACTTCCCATGTTTTTAAGGAGTCTAATTCCTAGCCTAGAAAGAAAACAATATGGCAAGGTACCTTTGATTTCATTGGAAGTCAAGAAACTCTTTACAATTAAGTATTTGTCTACATATAAATGAAGGGTTTAAATAATTAATGAAATTTAATTTGCAAATATGTTGAGTTACATATAATGTGGATCAATTGGATCCCAAATGTAGGACTTTCTATTTTCTATTAGAGTGCTTTATCAATTATATTATTGAATCTTTTTTACCAACACTTAAAGTTCCTATTTCAAGTCTGACATCAAATGATATTATTGATGAAATTGAATGTTTATTTAAAACACCACCAACATAATCAATTGGATAATTGTGTCATTTAACCCAAGAACTTTTTATAAATACATGCAATTAACTAAAATTTAAAAGAAGATTTCATTTGGTTCTGTGAAGCATTAGTTTTCAATTTTTTTTGCAATTTTTTTTATTCGTTTCTTTACTACCTAATATCTTTTTTATAAAAAGCACTATGCAATTAAGCTTTCATGTAATGTTGTATCCCATAAAAAAATAACAGTGACACTTAATCAACATCTAAATATCTCTAATTTTGGCCATTAGACAATACTATAAATTAGTGAAACATTTTCCTTAGATATGCTTTGAAGTTCTTAACATTGATGATTCAAAACATTGAGTTTTCCCATGGTTATTTGATGCCCCATGGCCCAATTTCTTATC
Organism: Cupressus sempervirens; assembly: GCA_028749045.1. Classification (NCBI taxonomy): domain Eukaryota; kingdom Viridiplantae; phylum Streptophyta; class Pinopsida; order Cupressales; family Cupressaceae; genus Cupressus; species Cupressus sempervirens. The sequence goes on along the minus strand of CM053786.1, from coordinate 707,925,328 downwards.
TCTAACTAGTAGAAGAGTATGTAAAATGAGCTTTCTATTATTTTCAATTTAATAAAAGATCATTTATTGTGGGGGGTTTGAATTGCTCTATCACAATCAAGGAAATTATTTTTCTAAGTTAAAGTTTTCCTCAAACACGATATGTTGCATTCTTTTTGTGTTAAGAACGAACAATGCTCCTTGTGATCAGACTTGTAGTGACAAGACAATCAAGTTTCTTTCTTCTTTGGGATTTGATCTATTGTTTCATAAAGGGTAGAATTGTTTAAAAGGAATTTGAGGATATTTAGGATATTATGAAGATTAAGAGTTGATAAAAGCTAATTGTAACTAGATCACTATCTAGTTATGACAAAATTAGCAAGATAAAGGAATTGTGTTAATTTAGTTGTGCAACATAATGGATGATATAAGATACTACAAGGGTTTTTTTTATTGATGTTCAAGTATGTCACTAAAGTTGAATGTTGACAGAGATCATTTCCTTTTTAATTATGATGAATGCCAAATTTACTATTGTGAACCTTGTAAGAAAGGCTATTAAGCTTATGTGTGATTGTCTTCGTTTGGGGCATTCATTACAAAACAAAAGGGAACATGTCTCACATATGTTTTGAGAGACCATTATGGGTGTTTGAAATTTAATTGGGTTTTGCAAGTTACTTTTTTTTTTGAAGAGTTGTCACCTAATTTTTAATTTTTTTTGCTCCGTAAAATGTTGAAACCCTATAGATTACATTAATGAAAAAATAAAGTTACAAAGTCTCTGTTCAAATAGGCATTGGTAAGAAAGAATAGAGGAAGAAAACCTTTAGTCTTGCCCGAGACCATCACCCTTAATATATTACAAATTGAAAGGGGCATACCCTAGTAAGATTTTAGTTGCATATAATAAAATTACAAGACCCCTTTATATAATTGGGATTTTTGGAAAGGCATGCCTTCCTTTACAATATTGAACAAATGAAGAAGAAACTGAAAGGATAAGAGAAAGCATAAAATTAGGATAAGAGATCATCTCATCAATCCAGGGTTTCCTCTTTAAACTTCCTTCAATGTGACCTTGTACTTTAGTTATACTTTGCTTCTTAAAACTCCCCAAAAAAAAAACATTATATATTAAATATTAAACTTTGCTTTCATGCCTACAATTTGAAAAGTTAGGTTAATATGTGACTCCTCTGAAGTTAAGACTGAAAGATAGAATAATAGGTAAAAAATAGATTGAACAATGCTAAATAAAGGGGTACTAAATCGGGAGAGAAGCCAAACCAAAACATATGATAGAAGTGAAGCGAGTAGCTAAGATATTACAAAAAAGAATAAGGGAAAAAATACTAACTCTAAAAAACTTTGGATAGCATTACAACTTAGCCATTAAGATTTTATAGTGAAGGAATTCAAATCCCTCGTCCTATTTTTTGCTTAGATTGCTATGTATGAAATGCAACTTAGATTTTAAAAAATTATTTCATTTCTAGAGTCTTCTTTAGAGTGTTAATAAAGTTTAAGTTTCAAAATCCCTATTAGGGCTACTCTCCTCTTGTACGTTTTGATAAAAAACTTGCAAATTTATTGAATTCAGGACATCATCAATCACTAAAATTCCCAAACCATACATGACAAAACCAAAAACTGAGGCTTTAATGAGATGACCCTACATAATTGATGGATGGAAAATTGCTTGAAAACCAAACAACCCCACTCTATGTCCTTCTAGTTTAAATTTCCACTTGCTATTGACAAAATGATTTATGATTATGAAGAATGTGATCTTAAGAGATTTTTGGTTATGAGATACAAACATCTTAGTTAAAAGTATTATTGAATTGATTGGCTAGTTTATCAATGTACCAAAAGGATTAGTTGTCCTCATTTACTGGTTGGAACGCTCACCACCAAATACTAAATACTGATCCTCAATAATTGACATAAAATTTAGAATAGAGCTAAAAAAGAGCCATAACCAAGATTAAAAAGCTACTTCCATTACTAAGTGATAAAGATATACAAGTATGAGATAGATACTAGCACTACCAAGAGCCAAAATAATAAAAGAGGGGAGATGAGAGAAAGGGCCCATGCTGAGAACCCAATCACAATACAAAGCCCTCAATATACAAAAAAAGAATCCCCAAGAAACCCTATTATCATAAATTGACTAGCCAAAACCTGAAACTAATTAGATAAAAGAAGAATACCAATGATATACAAGTCAAAAAAAGTCGAGAGAGGCCCAAAGAAGACACAAAATGATGAGGGCACAACCCAAGAAAAAATGAACACAACAGGAAAAAGGGAATATTATTATCAGAAGTTATATGCTATCACATTCAGTACAACAAAATAGACTCCACGATATGCCATATGGGCTTACAATGTTATCATATTATAGAGAAAAACCCTTCTCACAGTACCTTCTCCCAAACTCCACCAAAAATTGCGTTTACAATACCAAAAATGACTTTAAGTAACTCGAATTAGTTTGAGGGTTAGGAATACATTTTAGAATATGCCATTTGGCATCCACCAAAAAAATAGAAGGTTCTAGAAAACATGTCAGAAGTTAGTGCAAAATTAGAAGAATCTAGAAATGGTAGTCCAACTTTCGAAAGGCATAACTTTTGATCTGGGACTCTGATTGACGAACCATTTACATTTTTGGAAAGCTATCCAAGCGCTCTATAGCCCAATGGACCAACTTTTCTTGTCCCTCATTTTTTGGGCCCGTACAAGGCCATTTAGTGCCTCAAATCAGACTTTTAAGCACTCTTAGGGGGTCTCCAAGCAACTTAAAGCTGTAATAACTTTCAAACTGTAAAGCCTTTTGACTTGATTCTTTTTTTGGAGTGCTTTAAATTATAGGTATAATCATCCCTCCAACCAAAACCCTCTAATTCATCATAATTATAGCTCAATTACAAAATAACCTATTTTCTACATTAGCACATATCTCAAGGTGCTCAAAAAATACTAACCCACAAAACCAATAGTGGAACTATGAGAGTTGGAATCTCTATTTCATCCAAATGGGTATCTAGAAATAAAAACAAATTAAAAAAAAACTAACACTAAGCATATTTTTGGGTGATACAAGATTGCTCTTACACCACTAGATGCTCTTGCATCAGACACCCAGGGTAATTTGAAAAGTGACCCTATCACTTTATAGATGGTAGAGGAAGACCCAAATAGTTGGTAGAGGAAAACCCAAATGGGCAACCTCTATTGTGGATATCCATGTTGAATCTTCCACTGGTCATCCTTTCCATTTCACTAGGTATTCTTCATATTGCATGTTTCTGGTACTCCATCCAACACGACTATCCAGAATTTCTTCAATCTCTTCCTTCTTAGAAGTAGGAATTGGACATGGCTCCAGCATCAACTCCTCATTTGCACCATCGTCATGATATTCTGTTAACTCTGCAATATTGAAAATAGGAGAAATGTGAATCCCATCTGGCAACTCCACCTCATATGCATTCCCTAAATCATGTGTCTTCAAAATTTTGTAGGGACCAAATTTCTTCATCTTTAGCTTGTTATAGGTACCCACTAGAAATTGTTCTGCTTATGTCTCCTCTTTTGATCTACTCTAGCCTTATACTACAGGTTCATCTTGGAAATATGTACATGTACCTCCTCATGTAGGTTCTTGACATGTTTAGCAAAGTCTTCTGCCTCAACATTTGTCCTCTCTTCTTGCTCCATCTTCTTCAGCTCTAGTGCAGTCCTTGGACTACTCCCATACAAAATTTGGAATGGTGATCTACTAGTACTCCCATTCACAAAATTATTGCAAGAAAATTATGCTTGTGGTAGAATCAAATCCCATCCCTTGGGATTATCTCCTACTAAGCACCTCAAAAAATTACCCAGACTTCTATTCACTACTTTTGTTTGTCATCAGTCTGTGGATGATACGCATAACTAAACTTTAGTTCTATCTTCAACTTCTTTTGCAAAGTTCTCCAGAAATACTCAACAAATTTAGTATCTCTATCAAAAATAATACTTTTTAGGAGACCATGTAGCCTCACAACCTCTCTAAAAAATCTACAATATGCACTGCATCATGAGTCTTGTGGCATGGAATGAAATGTTTCATCTTAGAGAACCTATCAACCACCACAAATACTAAGTCATTACCCCTTTGTGTCCTCAACAATCCAAGAAAAAAATCCATACTTATGTCCTCCCAAGGCTTTGATGGAATAGGCAATGGCTGATAAAGTCCAATATTTTGACTAAATCCTCTGGCTATTTGACATACTCAAAAACTTTGCATAAACTTCTTCACATCTTGTGACAATTGAGGCCAAAAATAATGTTCACTAATAATGGAAATGGTCTTATCTCGACTAAAGTGCCTTGCCATCCCTCCACTGTATTTCTCCTTGATCAAGTTCTCCTTCATGGAACTCCTTGGAATACACAATTAACTGCTCATGAACAACATACCATCCTAAATCATGTAATCTAGCCACCTAGTCCTATCTAGAGTAATAGGTTATTTACAAGCCTTCCAAGCCTCTACAAAGTCAAGGTCCTTAGGGTACAAATTCTTGAGTTCATCAAACCCAACCACTTCAAGCAGCATTTCTATCTACAATGTCTGTCTCCTACTTAATGCATCTGCAACCCTATTAGACCTTATGTTTCTATGTTTCAATACAAATGTATAGCTTTGCATGAACTCTACCCATTTCAAATGTCTCTAATTCAATTTACCTTGGTTATTTAGGTAATACAATGCTTGATGATTAGTATACAAGAAAAATTCTTTTGGAAACAAATAATGCCTCCATTTCTTTAAGGCCTGAACTATTGCATAGAAATATTGATCATAAATAGAATACTTCTTCTTTGCATCATTCAATTTTTGACTAAAATAGGCAATAGGTTTACCTTCTTGGCTCAACTCAACCCCAATATCACTACCACTAGAATCACAATCTACCTAGAACACTTTGTTGAAATTAGGAAGTGCCAAAATAGGTTGCTCTGTCACCTTCTTCTTCAACAATTCAAAACTCTTTGTAGCTCTTGTAGTCCACTTGAACTCTTTTTTATCCTCCCTCATTGTTTCATTTAGGGCTGCACATATACTATTGAAATTCCTAATGAATTTTCTATAAAAACTAGCCAGATCATGGAATGACCTCACCTACTGGCAGACCTTGGAGTAGGCCATTCCAAGATGACATTCACCTTCTCTAGGTCCATTTTGAGACCTTCAGCTGATACAACAGACCCCAAATAGACTAACTCCCTTTCGACAAAGCTACACTTCTTCAAATTAATCAACAATTTCTCTTCCCTCAACCTTTGAAGGATACTAGGAATGTGCAATAAATGTTCATCTAAAGACTTACTTAAAATAAAAATATCATCTAGATAGACAATAAAAAAATTTCCCAAAAATTTCTTTAGTACCTCATTCATAAGCCGCATGAAGGTGCTTGGTGCATTGGTCTATCCAAAGGGTATGACTAACCACTCATATAGACCCTCCTTGGTCTTGAATGTAGTCTTCCACTCATCTCTCTCTCATATCTATATCTAGTGATAGCCACTCTTGAGATCTATCTTTGTGAAGTACTAAGCTCCACTCAAGCAATCCATAAGATCATCCATCCTTGGCAAAGGAAATTGATACTTGATGGTTAGTTTATTTATAGCCTGAGGGTCTATATACATTCTCCACCCTCAATTCTTATTTGGTGCCATCACTACAAGTACTGCACATGGACTCAAGCTCTTTCAAATCAAACCTTTCCTCAACAACTCCTACACTTGTTTTTTTAGCTCCTCAATCTTAGTAGGAGTCATCCTATGAGTAGCCTTGCTAGGAAAACTAGCTCTAAGGACTAAATCTATTTGATGATTGATTTGCATTATTGGTGGTAACCCTTTTGGAACATTATTAGAGATGAAATCTCCATACTCACTTAATAGACCTAAAACTTCAAATGGAACTTCGCTACTACCTTATCCTTTCTAGGAATTAAAGTGTAACACATATGATGATGTTTCATGCCATCCAGAAATCTTCTTCCATCAACAAGGCATACCCTAGCACTACTACATACCCATTCACTCTCCTTTATCAAGGGTTTCATTTTGTGGTGAACTCCATCCTTTGTCAAAGAATATGTATTCAGATGACTATCGTGTATAACATGTCTATCAAACTGCCACAACCTTCACAACAATAAATGGCAGAAATCCATTGGGATGATGTCATAGAGAGCCTCATCATGATAACTCCCAATCTTGAACTTTACCAAACATTGTTCACTAACCAAGAACTTATGATCATCCTGCACCCAAGTAATTCAATAGGGATGGGGGTATTTCTCCCTCTTGGGCTTTATCTTTGAGACCATCTCCTCTGACACCAAGTTGTTAGTGCTCCCACCATCAACAATCACATTACAACATTTACCTTCACACTTGCACCTACAAAAAAAACTCCTTCTTTGTCCAAGTTCAGTCTCACTGCTTAGCAAGACCCTTTGATTAACTAAAACCCCTCCTCTTTTTGCATCCTCTAAACGTGATGACTATGCGTCATCATCCACATGAGCAACCCTTGCTTGACCATCAACTCTCCTATCTATCCTTCCTTAGCATTGAGGGCATTCGTATTCACAATGACCTTCTTCATTGTAATGAAAATAGGTACCATAGAAGCCTCCTCTTCCTGAACCTTGTCCACATCCTCTGCCTCTTCCTCTTTGATCTCCAAATTTTTGATCATGGGAGTAGTTAAAACCAGAGGAATGAGGGTTTTGGTTGGTACCCACATCTTCATTTTTCTTCTGGTTCTCATTTTGGCCTCCAAATGACTTACCACCACCCCTTCCTCCTTGATTGCTCCCTCTTTTCCTTCCATCAAACTTTTTTCTGAACTTCTCCTCAACTTGCAAGGAAAACTAATATGCCTCTTCAATGCCAGTCATTCTAACCAGACTTAACTCCTCTTGAAAGCTAGGTCTTAACCCATTAAGGTAATGGGAAACCTTCTCATTGTTGGCTTCCACATGCCCCACCCTAATAAGGACTCAATAAAACTCCTCTATGTATTCTTGGACATATTTTCCCCCTTGCTTTAACCCTTGCATCTTCTTGAACAAATCAAGCTCATAATCACCAGGAATGAACTGCTTCTTTAGTATTTCCACCATGCAATCCCATCTTGTGATTTTCTCCTTTCCTCTTCTATTTCTTTCCAACTGAACCTCTTGCCACCAAATTTTGGCATGGTCTTTCATTTTTTCCTTTGCAAATTTAACCCTATCAGGGTTCCAAATATCCTCATACTCAAAATATTCCTCTAGCTCATTGATCCAGTCGATCAACTCATCTGAGTTTAAATTTCTCGAAAACATACCAACGTCAATTTTAGGTCCTTTTCACAACTTGGCAATGGCCCTAAAAAAATTCTTCTCCACTTGGTTCAGGACTTCTCCATCTCCTTCCCCTTCTTGCACAATATTTCCTTCTTCTTCATTTTCCTCCTCACTTTCATCACCTATGACAATATTCATCCCTCTATAGATCTCCTCTTGCAATGATTGAACTTGTCTCTGGAGGGCTCTAACCTTAGAGGGAACAAATTTGGCCCTTCTACCATGATCCCTTCATGGAGGTATCTTCTTTCTATATCAAAACCCATAACCACATAGTCCTAGTGCAAACTACCTCATAGTCGGCGCTTTGTCTACACACTCAGGAAAACCTACTCTAATACAATTTTATGAGGGCACAACCCAAGACAAAATGAACACAATAGGAAAAGGGGGATATTAATATCAAAAGTGATATGCTATCACATTCAGTACAACAAAATAAGACTCTTTTTCATGTCCTATGGGCTTACAATGTTATCGAATTCTGGAGAAAAACCCTTCTCATAGTATCTTCTCCCAAACTCCATCAAAAACTATGTTTACAATGCCAGAAATGACCTTAAGTGACCTGAATTAGGTTTAGGGTTAGGAATACATTTTAGAATATACCATTTGGAATCCACCGCCAAAATAGAAGGTTCTAGAAAACATGTCAAAAGTCGATACAAAATTAGAAGAATCCAGAAATGGTAGTCCAACTTCTGGGAGGCATAATTTTTTATCCAAGACTTTGATTGACGAACTGTTTACATTTTCAAAAAGCTCTCCAAGCACTCTATAGCCCTATGGACTAGCTTTTCTCATCCCTCATTTTTTGGGCTTATACGAGGCTATTTAGTACCTCAAATCTGACTTTGAAGTGCTCTTAAGGTGTCTCTAAGCAACTTAAAACTACAATAACTTTCAAATCGTAAAGCCTTTTGACTTAATTTTTTTTGGAGTGCTTTAAATTACAAGTATAATCATCCCTCCAACTTACACCCTCTAACTCATCATAATTATGTCTCAATTAAAAAATAACTTGTTGTCTACATTGGCACATATCCCAAGGTGCTTAAAATACTAACCCAAAAAACCAATAGTGGAACTATGAGAGTTCAAATATTTATTTGACCCAAATGGGTATCCAAAAATAAAAACACGTTAAATAGAAACTAACACTAGGCATATTTTTGGGTGATACATGATTATCATTACACCACTGGATGCTCCTGCATTACAAAATTAAGCAACCTCCTTAGGTTTCTAGAATACCATAATCAATTTGTCTACTTCATCCAGATTTGCAGCCATGCCCCTGGAGCTAGAACCTATCCCACCTTTTCTCTGTTGGACTTAATCAGGTTTGGAAAGGAGAAGTCCAGCTTGCTAAGGTCTTCGAAGACTACTCTAGGCTCTGTGTAGGAGTCAAAAATGTGAAGGTAATCGAGTATCCATCCTTTTCCTTGTGCCTCTATTATTCCCCTCCAATGCAACAAAAAGTGGATACTAGCCTCCATCTCAGGCTAATTGCGCTTAAAAAGATTGACATCTCTGAGGTGTAGAATAGGACACCTAACCGTATCTAAGTTTTCCAGGCTCCAATGGGGATAATCCATATAAGTTTTCACCAAGGAAATTTCCAAATGTCTATTCACTACAATATTTGGGGTTAATTTGTGATGATGGTCTAATTTGTGGTGGTTTTCATAAATACTTTTTGCAATTTTCCTTGACACCATCGCAATACCGATGTGAGCATCCTAATTACAGTGCTCACATAAATATTTTTAAAAAAATACAACATAAATCATTCCTCATTTGTTTTTATTGTGGAGAGCTATGTGTGAAAGAAGGTGGAGAGCTACAAATGAGGGTTGAGAGCTCTGAATGTTGTCGTGCCTTTGTGCTCGGTGCAATTTGTTCCTGTGATATATCTCTATATTTCATTGTCATGTCCTTGTTCTATGATTTCATTGTTGTGATCTCCATATTTCATTTTTGTGCCTTTTCTTTGCAATTTGGTTATCATTCCCTTGTGATCTCTGTGTCTCATTGGCATTCCTTTGCTTTGTGATTTTTCTCTATGATTTGGTTGTCATGCCCTTATCATCTCTGTGTTTCATTGTCATGTCCTTACCCTGTGAATTTAGTATCGTGCCCTTGCTCTACAATTTTGTTGCCATGTCATGCCCTTGCTCTATGATTTTATTGTCATCTTGTGCCCCTTTGTGATTTCATTGCCATGCCTTAGCTCTGTGATTTTCTTTGAGGGCATGTAAATGTTGGTTTTTTTTCCTTCTAAACAGGTATCTCTTTATATCTACTTTTGAACATGTATATTTAGAGAATTTTTTTAAGGTGCTTATTACATATTAGCTACACAATAGAAAAATTGATCCAACTACATAGATATTCCAAAATCCAAATAAGTAAAAAATAAAACTCACTCAACCCGTGCTAAGTGACTTACCTCAAGATCCTCCACAAAAATAATGCAGACCAAGAAAAATGGGCAAAGTTTGCAAGAAATTTTACAAAAGCATATCATAGTAGATATTTTTAGAAAGAAACAAGCCATAACTAGTTAAATGTGTTTGGTTGCTACTTAGTTGGGTTGATGTGTGTGTGTGTGTGTGTGTGTGTGTGTGTGTGTGTGTGTGTGTGTGTGTGTGTGTGCGCGTGTGTGTGTGTGTGTGTATTTAACTGGCTTAGGGCTTCTACAAGGGAATGAACCTCATGATTATGCATATATGCTTGGTGTGTTTCTTTCCTATGATATATCTCTGCATTTCATTGTCATGCCCTTGCTCTGCAATTTGGTTTTTGTGCCCTTCTCATCTCTATATTTTTTTGTCATGTCCTTGCTCTATGATTTTCGTGTTGTGTCCTTGCTCTATGATTTTTTTTCCATGTTGTGCCCTTGCTCTGCAATTTCATTGTCGTGTTTTGCCCTTGCTTTGTGATTTTGTTGTCATGTTGTGCCCTTGCTCAATGATTTTGTTTCTATTCCCTAGCTCTGTGATTTTTTCAAGGGTATGTAATGTTGGTTTCTTTTCCTTCTAAACAAATATCTCTATGTATCTCCTTCTAAACATGTATATATAGAGATCTTTTTTAAGGTGCTTATTACATCTTATATAACAACATAAAAATTAATCCAACTACATACATATTTCAGAATCCAAATAATAATAATAATAATTCACTCAACCCATGCTAAGTAACTTACCTCAAGATCCTCCACAAAAATAATGCAGACTAGGAAAAAGTGCAAGCAATTCTAGAAAAAATATATCATAACAGATATTTTTAGAAAGAAACAAGCCATAACCTAGTTAAATTGGTCTAGTCACTGATTAGCTGGGTTGATTACGAATTCCTATAGAATTTTCATTAGATTAGGTACAATAAAATGAACAATCAACTGTTCCAAGTTAGTAGGATCAAATATAGTTTTCCAAGGTAAATTGCATATGTAGATGTATGTATGTATGTATGTATGCATGTATATATATATATGTATCTATGCATATATGTATGTATGTATGTATATATGCATGTATATAGATAGATAGATAGATAGAGAGAGAGAGAGAGAGAGAGAGAGAGAGAGATCTTGTGGATTGTTGAGATCAGTGGAGATCTAAGATTTCATTGGCGTGCCCTTGTGATCACTACATTTCATTGTCATACCCTTGTGATCTCTACATCTTGTTGTCGTGCCCTCATTATCTTTGTATATGTACATGCATATGTATGTATGTATGTATATACATATATGTACATATGTATATGTATATAAATGTTTATATGTATGTATGTATGTATATAAATAGAGAGATCTTGGCACAACAAAAAAACAAAAAAAATCACTTAACAAGTAGCATGGTTGCAGGTATTGTCACAAGCTTTTAAACATAACTATATAAGGAGTGAGTTAGGATGTATATAGGTTAACCTTACATTAACTGTAAACCAAAATAAAAAGGTTGCACCAAGGTATTACAATATTATAATTATAGAAAATTACCTTATTCGCCCGAGTGGTTGTATGATGGCGAAGAGCTATATTAGGTGAGTAAAGTTCACTAGTGGTTATAGGAATACAACTACATCAAAAAAATTAGAAACCATAACTACATATTCGTTAGAGTGAGTAGTTTAGGGGTCTTGATCTTGTGGATATAGGTATGTAAGTAGCCTGGTAGGTGGAGTATGCCTCTAGTGTGTAGATGCCTTAGACATAGTTAGGTAGCACTTAACTATTTAAAGACATTATATGTTAACTCACAAGGCTTATATTTTAAGACATTATATGTACCTAGTGTACCTGGCTTTTGAAAATAGAAGGCTAAACTCTACATTTTAGCATTAACTTGAGTGTTCTATTTAAACCCATTGATTATTGTCACAAACTTTTAAACATAACTATATAAGGAGTTATTTAGGACATATGTAGGTTAACCTTATATTAATTGTAAACTACAACACAAAGGTTGCACCAAGGTATTACAATGTTGTAATTATAGAAATATTTGATTTGCTTGAGTTGGTGTATGATGGCGAAGAGTTGTATTAGATGAGTAAATCTCACCAGTGGTTATAGGAATACAACTACATCAAAACAATTAGAAACCAAAACTATATATTCGTTAGAGTGAGTAGTTCAAGGGTCTTGATCCCATGGATATGGGTATGTAGGTAGCCTGGTAGGTAGAGTAAGCCTCTAGTGTCTAGACGCCTTGGACATAGTTAGGTAGCACTTAACCATGTACGTATGTATGTAACTATTCTCTACTTAACAGTGCCATCCACATGGGGGGGGGGGGAAGGTGAGCTTGCACGTTCTGCAATACTTCATTTCTATTATTTGTGCTCTCTAAATCAAAGGTATATAACTTTATCACTTTTAACTATAATTTTCAAATAGTACAAACAACAATAGTTTCTTATAGTTCATAATAGCTAAAAAATATGATTGGTGCATAATAATCATCTTTTTACACTCTTTTTGACACAATTGTTCTTACATTTTATGATTTTTCGTGAGAACAAAATTTTGAACTAATCAAGTAAGTGATCCAAAATTAAATCATAATTGGTTGAGGCATTTTTAAATACCTTATTTCACATGTTATTGAATGTTATGTATTTATGTGCTACTGTTAATGAATGTTAAAGGATGAACTAATGTTATATGTTAGCTTTGAACATTATGAGATTATTTTATGGTTGCTCATAATTGTTTTTTACTTCATGTGATAATGAATGAATGCTATATTTTATTAATGAATGAAGTGAAATTCATCTTTTCTTAGGTACTCTTTCTAGGGTGTTGTACCAGTTCTTAAGCCCAAAATAGATAAATCATGATTTGACCTGCAAACTTGGGTGCTTAACTTAATGAATGAGCACACCAAGTGAAAGATCTTGTGTGATGAAAGATTATATGATTTTCTACATATTTTTCCACATAGCAATGCATTGCAAGTTCACATACATTCTTAAGTAGACATTTGTGAGTACTAGGTGTGTGAAGGCTCCATGAAAAAACATGTAGAAGCAAAAAGGGTCATGATGAACATTTTCGATGACATGTCTTCCAAGAGCATACACAAGTTCCTCAAGGTGACTTTGCATTATTAAATTTTCATATTTTCCAACACCACTTCTCTTCCTCCATATCCTACACAAATAAAAAAATTTACCTCCAACATTGCAATCATATGATAAATGCAAATAGCACATGCCCAGGTCATAACCTAGTTAAATTGGTCTAGTTGTTGATTAGCTAGATTGATTACAAATTTGTTTAGAACTATGATTAGATTACATACAATAAAATGAACAATAAGTTGTTTCCAGCTAGTAGGATCTTGAGCTAAGTATTCCCATTAACTCTACATTATTTTTGTGTAGGATCTTGAGCTAAGTCACTTAGCAGGGGTTGAGTGAGTTATATTGTTTAATTATTTAGATTTTGGAATATGTATGCAACTAGATCAATTTTTTTGTTGTGCAGCTAAGATGTAATAAACACCTTAAAAAAGATATACATACATACATACATATTTATGTATGTATGTATATATCATGTGGAGATCTAGGATTTTATTGTCATGTGCTTGTGATCACTCTATTTTGTTGTCATGCCCTTGTGATCCTTGCATTATGTTATCGTGCCCTTGTGATCTCTACATCCCAAGTATCTACTATTGTTGTTAATTTGGGCATCACTATATGATCCAAAATGTTATGAAGTACTGAAGTCGATAGTAACTTCTCTCATGTCTCCAGAAAATGTAGCATAGGTTCGAGGTCCCTTGGCTCCCAAGAATTTGTAGCAACTATTCTCACTATTGGAAGAATAACTTCAATGAAGAGTTGAGTGTAAAGAGTTGAAGAAGCAAGTTTTACTTATGTGTAAATTCCATAATCACGAGGCTCATTCCCTTGCAAAAGCCATAATCTAGTTAAATATACATATATATCAACCTAGCTAATCAACAACTAGACCCATTTAACTAGGTTATGGCTTGTTTCTTTCTGAAAATATCTGCTATGATATGTTTTTTGTAAAATTTCTTGTGAACTCTGCCCATTTTTCCTAATCTGCATTATTTTGTGGAGGATCTTGAGGTAAGTTTCTTAGCACCTTAAAAAAGACCTCTCTATATATATACATACATACATACTCACATACATGTATATATGTAAGTATGTATGTATGTATGTATGAATGTATATATATGCATGCAAATATATGTATATGTATGTGCCCTTGTAATCATTACATTTCATTTCCATGCCCTTGTGATCTCTACATCTCATTTTCATACCCTTGTGATCTTTTTATATGTATGTATGTATGTATGTATATAAACAAAGAGATCTTGGCACAACAGAAAAATAATAAAACTCACTCAATAGGTAGCATGGCCACAAATGAGATGGCAATGCCTATTGGTAAGTAGATTCATTTTTTCTCTCTCATTTTTCATGTGTTTATTTCACTTGAACTATTATTTCTTAGGGGGAATTTTCTAACATTGGATTCATATTATGTAGGAGGCAATGAGGATATTCCTAAATGTACCTGTGTGATGATTTTCTCGTGAGCAATGAAGATGGACTTCCCCTGAGAGTAGCAAGAGGCAATGAAGATATTCCAAGTACTTTAAAGATTGATCCTTTCTTAAATATTTTAGATGTTGGGGGTAGAGGGGGTGAATGAGCTTCCACCTTCACATGGTTGGCCTTGATTAGTAGAGAATATTAGACTATTCTCAAAACCAAGTAAAGCTCAAAATTAACCTATGATTGTATGACAACTAATTGTGTGAACCTCTTGGTTTTATAAAATGCAAAAGGATGCATACAATATTAGGCAGAGCTTAAAAAAATAATAGGTTTTCATTTTTGTTAGAGGTCTTTAATTATATATTTTAAGTTATAGACCATCACAAAAATTGTTCATGATGGTCTATAATTTTAAAAACTTAATAGACCTATTAAATAAATGTAACCATGTTGTATTTTATCAGCTCTGCTTGTTGTCCATACATTTGAACACAATTGTACGTGCATTCTCGATTCAGAATGGGAGAATCATATTTTGGATGTGGCAGAAAAATGACATGCACCAGAACATGGGAAAATGATGTCACTTTTGTAGGTTTGGAACCTTTATTTTACTTTAAAGATTGATTCTTTCTTAAATATTTTAGATGTTAATGGGGAATTTAGATGTTAGGGGAGGTAGGTGGGGCCAAATGAGCTTCCACCTTCATGTTGTTGGCCTTGATTAGAAGAGAATATTAAACTATTTTTGAAACCAAGTGAAGCTCAACATTAACCTATGATTGTATGACAACTAACTATGTGAATCTATTGGTTTCAAGAAATGCAAAAGGACACCATAGTTCAATATGCAATCTCAATTCATATGCATATGACATTAGGTGGAGCTAAAAAACCCACCATGTTTTCATTTTTGTTAGAGGTTTGCATAGACATATTAAATAAATGTAAATGTGCTAGGTTTTTTTAGCTCCTATTTTCCATGCATTTTTGCACGTGCATTCTCAATTCAAAGTGGCAGAATCTTTTTTTGGATGTGATAGAAAAATGACATGTACCAAAAGATGGAAAAATGATGTCACTTTTGTAGGTTTGGAACCTTTTTTGTACTTTAAACATTTATCCTTAAAGATTTTAGATGTTGGGGGGGCAAAGGGCAGGGGGAACAAGGAGCTTCCATCTTCACATGGTTGGCCTTGATTAGTAGACAATATTAAACTATTCTTGAAACCAAGTGAAGCTCAATATTAACCTATGATTCCATGAAAATAATAACCAATAACTGCATCATAGCTATTCAACATTTTTTGCCAATTTTTTTTATTAATACAACACATTGTCACAATTGCGATGTCTAGCCATCGATCCCACAACATTGCTACCACATGAACATCACAATTGTGATGAACATTTCTAATATCTTATTGTTGATACCATAGTATTTCTTTCACATAGACATCACAATTGTGATGGTGTCTTAGACAAATTTTTGCCACTCTTGCAATGATGAAAACAAACAGTTTGCCAGTTTGTTAGCTCAATTTGTGACACTTATGGTCATCGTAATTGTGACGGTAGCCCTACCATTATAACTTGTGACTACAAAAGTCTGATACACATCCCATGGGGGCCAATACCTCTTGATGTTAGTTGGAAAATGGGTTACCATTGTAATTGTGATGAGTTACCATCATAATTTTGGCCTAAATGTAGTAGTCATTCCTACTAGCTAGTTAGGGTCGAAGATGTTATAAAAAAGGTTCATAGTTTCCCAGTGACCAATGTGTGCCCTAAATAAACATGCTATGAAGGACCCTATAACATCACTATTAGTATGTCATGAAAAACTATAATCAAAAGCCATTTCTCCAAGAGCTTTGCTAATGGATACCCTTGTCATGTTATCAACAGGGTTGAGAATCTTGTTCCAACATTCTTGCTTTATTGAACCCATGAACACCATGGTTCTATCCTAATTCACATGAAAGAATGTAATGGCCAACTCCATACTACTGAGAGAGAAAAATACAAGCTAAATTATTGTAGAGATGAGTGAACAAGGAACCTAGAAGGCCTACTTAAAGCAATCTTGCAGCAAAATGGGCACGATGCTTCTAGATGGAGATCATGTGAAGCACCTTGAGACTAAAAACATTGCTAAATCATGATGGCATGGTATAAAGGACATCAAATAAAATGATCATAGGGATGTCCTTACTTTATTTCATTAATTTAACTAATCATATTTTACTATGCAGGATGACAATGGAGATATTAGCAAACTAGTTGCATGCTATGATAAATGAAGAAGGAAAACTAAGATTAGGACCTCATTATAGTGATATCTTCACCATCTACCCCCTTGTTGGCCAAATTGTCTACTATTTTATTTCTCTCTCTATAAATGTGTAAAAATATTGATTCTTCAAATTTGTTTATGCTATTTAGAATTGTCTCTAATTTTGAATTAATGATCCAATTTGGTGTCTACCTCTTTCTAATAGCATTGATTATGATTTAAAAGTCCCCTTCAATGATAATTTTCTTAGCCCTAATTTCACGCTTTGAAAAAATTCTTCTTGAAGCACTTCTAATTCTACCATATTATTTGTTGCTATCCCAATGGGTTTAGCTCTCTTGAGTATCCATTTTGTTTCTAAACTAATGAGACATCATATCCTAGCTACTCTTGGGTTTCCACTTGATGCTCCATCAAAGTCTAGTTTTTTCAATCCATTTGGAGGTGGAAGCCATCTACATTCCTTACTTGTTATTGACAAAGGATATAAGACATTTAGGCCTGATTTTGAAAGCACTTAATAGTTGATGGATCTATTGTTTTTGAAGGGTCTTAAGGGTATTCAAATCATCTATCATATTATTTTAGTATACCAATGAATTTATTTGAGTCATATAAATAATAAAAGATCATATTTATTATTTGGAACCTATAATTTAATGACATGATCTTGATTCAACATTGAAATGTTTTATTTTGTTGTGTGCCAAACCCTTATCCTTTGCATCAAAACATATTAAGATAACCAAGCGATCTAGGTGCTCATGACTTAGGATGCATCTCTGTATCATTGTATGTTGATCTAGGTTCTCCTTGCAAAAATCTTCACATATTGTTACCTCTTCAAATATTCCACATGCCCAAAATGAGATCCAAGATCAAATCCATTCACTACTATATCTCATGGAAGCATCTTCCTACCCTTGTCATAATCATAATACCAACACCTTTTTGGCATACATAGAACATCATTAACATGGACCTCCTTTATGGCTAGAGCGCTAAGTGTTTTTTAATTGGTTGGTTCCCTACTAGGCAAGAAATTGGTAGGGAAGAATTTGCAGGAGGTACTAATCTTGGAGCAATAGAAGGATGAATAGAGGAAATTCTGGAAAAAGCTAATGGGATAGAAGGTAGAATCGAGGATAATGTGGATTATACTAAAAAAAATACTGATGCAGGTACCACAAGTTGTGGGGTTTGAGACCTTTCTTTGGATTCTTCTTCAGCATTTCACGTGCCTTGTCAGGTATTTGAGAAATGAAAAGATTCCTTTGGAGAATGTGGAGGTCAATATTGAGAGAAAATTAGAAGGGTCAATGATAGGGTTTAGTGATCAAAGGACATGGTCCTCCCTGTTTGGTAGGAAACCTAGTGGTAAATCATCCTTCCTGCCAGTCACTTCAAAATCTTGCTGGGAGAAAGTTGAGTTCCAAATTTTTATTCCAAACCCAATCATCTGTATCTTCCATGGAGTTTACTCTTGTGGGAAAATTTATGGGGGCTAGACTAGATATAGATACATTGAAAAAAATGATTAATCAAAAATGGGTTATCTATGGTGATGTAGATATAGCCCCTATGTTGAATGGCTTCTTCTCATTTTTTTTTAATTGTAAAGAAGATATGAATATGACTCTCTATGGAGGTCCATGGTTGTTTGGTAAAAGTACTCTCAATATTAAAAAATGGGAGCCAAATATGGATTTAAAGAATGCTTTCTTCTTAACCACACCGATCTGGGTTAGGCTCCCTAGCCTTCCTTTAGAATTTTGGCATGAAGATATCTTTAAAAGAATTTCTAGCTCCTTTGGGGAATTGGTTGCTATGGATTATACAATGGCATCAAGATCTAAACTCCAAAGTGCCAGATTATATGTGAAAGTGGCAAACTTGAATCATCTCCCATAAAAAGTGGAACTAATTTCAAAATTGGGTAAAAGAATACATGAAATTATATATGAAGATTTTTCAAATACCTGCTTTTCTTGTAAAAAATAGGGCCATTGGATGAAAAATTATCCTAATAAAGGCAAGAATAATCCTAAGACTGAAAAGGAAGATAAAAAGAAAGAAGTAAAAGTTTAGAAGAAAGTTTGGAAACCTAAAGTTACTCATATGAAAGATATGAAGGATAAATTAAATTTTGAACCTCAAGATATTGGCATAATGTCAAATTCAACCTTGAAAGAAAACTTGAACATTGAAAAACCTCAAGATACTGGCAAAATGTGAAATTTAGCCTTGAAAGAAAACTTGAAAATTGAGAATCAAGGGAATGGGATGATGTTTGAATCTATGTTACCTGAGCAAAATATAGAAAATATGGTGGAGTTGATGAAACAACTAGTAATTTACCAGAAGATTGATGCTAATTGGGAAGATCTAGTTGAGATGGATGAATTAGAGGAGGGGGAAATTTTGTTTGACTCTAGTAAACTGTTGGTGTCAAGAGACTCTCAAAATCTCCAGTTGATTGAAAATCAGAATGTCACCCCAAAGTCTCTTGAGACACCTATGTGCAAAGAAATTGTTCCCTTTAGGAATGAATTTGAGCTTGAGGAGATAAAGGAGGAGGGAAGGATCTTAAACATAAACTGAATCAAAGGAAAAAGATAGAAAAGAAGAGTAATACAAGTCCCAAAGGAGTGGAGACTAGAAGTAGTAAATTGGACTGGCAAGCTGAGGTGAAACCAAATGTTGGAACTCCAGAGAAACCTAGAAGGAAATCTTCTAGGAGAACTAGAGAAATGGAAAGTATGCAGAATGTTACGGATGGAAGACAAGCAACTATTATGGATTTTATCCCTAAAAAATAGATATGAAAATTGTCACTTAGAATATTAGGGGTTTGAATAGTACTCATAAACTTGATGTTGTTAGGAATTTTGTTAGAGAGCATAAACTAGATTTCTATTACTGCAAGAAACAAAGATGGAAAAGGAGAAAGCTGAAAAAATTAAATCTTTTAAAGATTATTGTTTAAAAGTAAGTAGTTCAGAAGGAGCTTCAGGGGGAACTCTGATGTTATGGAAGAAATCTTATTACTCAAGAACTATGTTGAATGCTAGTAAACATTTCATGATGGTTAAAATTACTAGCATTGATCGGAATAAGGATTGGTATATTGTCAATATGTATGCTCCAAATATCAAGAATCTTAAGAAAAAGGTATGGGACACTCTTTCTCATATAAAGAGTAAAGATTACTTTGGTTGATGGATTATTATTGGAGACTTTAATGTTCCTCTTTATGACCATAAAAAAAGGGAGGTAATGTGAGTCAGATGGAAGGGAGATTGGATCTTATGGACTTCATTAATAAGGAGGGTTTAATGGATATGGATATTCATGGAATTCAGTTTACCTAGAGTAATAAGAGGCTAGGTAATGATTGCATTCAAGCTCGATTGGATAGATCTCTTATTTCACCTAATTGGACTAAAGAATTTGTTTGCAAATTGGAGGCACTTCAGAAAATTGGGTCAGATCATTTCCCTTTGATTTTTTCTACTGATAAGATAAATCTCAAGAAAAAATTTCCTTTTAGATTTGAAAAAGTGTGGATGCAACATCCATAGTTTGAAAATAAATTGGCTGAATGTTGGAATATAGATGTTGAAGGTACTGCTCTTTTTAGAGTGGCCTCAAAGTTAAGAAATGTTAAAAAGGAGGTTAAAATATGAATAAAATATGTTTTGGTAATATTTTTAAGAGTAAAGCAAGTATTAAGGATGATATCCAAATTATCCAAGACAAGATACATAAGGAAGGATATACTCCTGACCTTGTAAGAGAAGAGAATGAAAAGTTGCTTCAATATCATGACATTGTTACTAAAGAAGAAATCTATTGTAGGCAAAGATCCAGATCGATCTGGTTGAATGAAAGAGATAAGAATACTAGGTTTTTCCATCTTTATACTCTGAAGCATAGAACCAAGACTCATATCTCATATCTTAAAAAAGGAGATTTGAAGATTACTAATGAAAAGGATATTTTGGAAGAGATGGTCTCCTTCTTTCTACTTTAATGATAGCTAACCCTAACATTGATCCTGTTCACTGGGCTAAACTTCTAAAGGTGATCCCTCCTTTAATTACTAAGGAATAGAATAAATTGTTAGCTTCCATTCCTAAGGAAGAAGAAATCTTAAAAATTGTCTACTCCTTAGGAGGGGACAAATCGCTAGGACCAGATGGTTTTCCCATGTTCTTTTTCCAGAAGACATGGAAACTAGTTGAAAGAGATGTTTGTGATGCTATTAAGGAATTTTTTGGGGCAAAAGGAATGCTTAAGGAAATTAATTCTACCTTCCTATGTCTAATTCCCAAAAATATTGGGGTTGATTCTCCAGACTAATTCAAGCCTACTAGTCTTTGTAATTCCTTTTACAAGATCATGTCAAAAATCTTAACATCCAGGTTGCTGCTGGTACTTCCTTCTCTTATTGTTGTTCAACAAAATGGTTTTGTCCTAGGTAGGCAAATTCTTAATTCTATCATTGCTACTCATGAAAAAATTCATTCTTTATCATGTTCTAATAATCAGTGTTTTATCATGAAAGTTGATATTGCAAAAGCCTATGACAAAATCGAATGGGCTTTTCTTGTTAAGATTTTATAGGCCTTTGGATTTGATCATAAGATTGTTAGAGCTATTTATCAGTTGATCTCTACTTCTTCTATTGTTTTCTTGGTCAACGGTTGTTCTACTAAAAAATTTAGCCTTCTAGAGGACTGAGACAGTGAGACCCTTTATCCATTATTCTTTTTATTATTATGGCTAATTGCTTGGGGAGATATATTGGGAAATTGGTCCTACAAGAGGATGTTAAAGGATTGCAGCCTTCTTCTCAACCTCTTACTTGTTCTCATGGTCAATTTGTTGATGATACTATTTTCATGGGTGAAGCTAAAGTTAAGGAAGCTAGAAATCTTAAGCAAGCCCTTAATTTGTACTCTTCTGTCTTAGGTTATTTGGTTAATTGGAACAAGAGCTCTTTGTTTTTTTATTAATACCCCTATCCCAAGATAGAACAAAATTGCTAAAATTCTAGGGTTCTCAATAGGATCCTTTCCCTATATTTATTTGGGTCTTCCTTTGGGTCCTAAACCTCCTTATTCTTTTTGGGAAGATCTCATAAAGAAATTTAACAAGAAATTAGCGAGCTGGAAGGGTAACCTTTTGAGTCAAGCTGGTAAAATTACCTTCCTTAAAGCCTATGTCCAAAGTATCCCTACTTATGCTTTGAGTCTTTTTAGAATACTAGTGAAATTTGCAGATACTATTGATAAAATTCAAAGAAATTTTCTATGGGCTAGAACTAAGGAAAAGAAGAGAATGGCTCTAATTGCATGGGACCAAATTTGTAAGCCCATCAGGGAAGGTGGCTTGGGAATTAGGTCTATATGAAGTATGAATAGAGCTCTTTTGGTGAAACAAGGATGAAGATTTTATCATGATGATAAGGAATGGAGTACTATATGGAAACATAAGTATCTTTTTAATGCCAATTCTTTATCTGATTTCCTATCATCTCTTGATGTTCTTTCCCCTTTTGTTATTTGGGGAGTTGTTTAGGGAAATAAGAATACCTTGGCCAAAGGTTGTTCATGAAAAATTGGAAATGGGTAGAAGGTCAGATTTTGGGAAGATTCTTGGTTAATTGATCATCCTTTGATTGAGGATTGAGGATAGAACCCAAGTTGATAGATGCAAGCAATTGTATGGGACTTTTGTGGGACATTATTGGCATAACAACAGTTGGGTTAACTTGCTTGATGTTGACCAGGGTTTTCATAACATTCAGATAATGTTGAATGTCTTTTCTTTGTATCCCCATTAAGAGGATAAGTTGATATGGAATGATGATCCTAGTGGTCAGTTTAAAGTTTCTTTTGTTTTTAAATCTAAGGAGAAAGGTAATCAACCTTTATGGTCTCAAGCTTGGATAAAGGGTCTCATACCAAAAATAAATATATTTTATTGGATTTTGCTTCAAAATAAAATACTCACTCAAGATAACTTGCAAAAAAGAGGCATTAATGTGTTTAATAGGTGTAGTCTATGTAAAGGAGGTTTTGAAGACAATTTGCCTAAGGGAAAAATTCAACCAAGAACTAAGAACTCAAACACAAGCACAAATGTAGACCAAGAGAGAGAGTATGATCAGAATGACGATATATTCAATATTCCATGATGAGAGTACACTAGGAGTGCCTGTATATAAAGGCCTCTGAAATACATCTAGAATGCCTCATAATCAACACCATGATATGTAATACAACCAAGCACATGTCCACTAGATATTGGTTATCCTCCATTAAGCACGAAAGTATGTACGATGTTGAGAGGATAAGCCTACAAGGGTGTGACACACAAATTACTGTTGTAGACACCATGTGCTAAAATAGAGTTGCATACTCCTGTGTTGTCTACATGAAAACTCAAAAAGGTGTGCAAACTCCTAAGTGTCTCACAAATAAAAATAATAAAATAATGCATTAACCTAAGTAAACTTAAGTGTAAATAGTGAATACTTATTTACACCAACACTATTAAATGAAACAAAGATCCTATTTGAGGATATGATGAATGCATGACATCTCCAACATATCCACCTACTTCAACATGATTGATGGACCATGAAACACCCGCCAGAGAAAAATAGTGGGTTAGATTGGGATATTAGATGTAGGCAGCCATACATTGCTGTAAGTTTGATTTAAGTATTTAGATGTTTTCTTACAGTCAACAAGTATGAAGCTCTAATCTCAATTACTGGAACATAACTTGGGTTCATCAAAATAATGTTGAACTTTATTTTAAAATTTGGAGATGTCCATCTAAGGATATTGATGTTGATTTTCTCTAGAAAATTACTCTTCCCTATCTCTAGTGGGGTATCTAGAAATAAAGAAATAATAGAATCTTTAGAAATAAAGAAATGCCAAGGTAGGCGCTTGGACAAAATATTATCAGAACAATAAAGGAAAATTTTAAGTCTCATAGAAGATGTGATCAAGACTTTCAAATTGATACTCCAATGTTATGCACGAGTTCTAATATTAAAAAAGATGACCCAAGATTGATGACTAGATGGAAGGCTCCCCCTTTGGATGGCATAAAGGGAACTTTGATGGTGTTGCTAATGGAAATCTGGCCAAAGCAAGTTGTGGAGGATTTTTGAGAGATCATATAGGTAATATAATGGATGTCGTTGCAATACCTATTGGTATCTCTAACAATCATAAAGATGATGCTACTGCTACTCTATATACAATGAGGCTAGCAATGGAAACTAGTTTTCCAAACTGCTGAATGGAAGGAGATTCCTTAAACATTGTCAATATGCTTAATGATAAAAATTCAATTACTTGGTCAATTGAAGCTAGTGTTATGGAAATTAAAACTTTAATGAATAAATTTGAAAAAGTGATTTTATCTCATTCTTTCCACGAAGGTAATGCGATGGTAGATTGGATTGGCAACCATGTTGTCCAAATGGGATATAACATGATGTGGCATGGTGACTTAAATAGGAACGTGGATTTGAAAGCCCTTATTAATTATGATACAAGTCATGCGATGGAGGGAAAGATTTTCCAATATTAGCAATTTAATGATATTTGGGAGTGGGGTTATGGATGTTAGTGTTCTCTCCCCGAGGAAGTACATTAATGTAATTTTAACCCTGGCTTCACACATATCTATTTTAATGCATGCCTTAGTTGTATCAATGAATGTATTGTCTTTGATTAATTCATCTGTTCTTCGTCTCCATTTGATTTGGCTTATTGCAATATTTTGAAGTCTTTCGAAATGGGCAGAGAACCATGAAAACAAGAGCCAAAAAATTGCAAGGCATGGAAGGCCAAAGCTTCTATATTGCATATTTTGCAAAAGGATAATGTCACAACTTATTTGGAGCATCTTCATGGGTATAAACCTCATGTAATAGAGGCGTTCTTCAAAAATTGGATTGAAGATAGGGTTTCTCTGCATGGAGTGACAGTGCACTTGACTAAAGAGTTCATAGCTGAGGTGACGAGTTTGCCTAAGGAAGGCATAAAGTTCAGTAAAGAAATGAGTATTTCAACTTCTATGTTTAAGAAATTTCCAAAAATGGATGAAGAGGAAAAAAATCTGGAGAAGAATGGCAATTTTTATGAACTGGGTCAAATTAAGGTTATTTGGTAGGATGTGCACTCGTGTATTCATGAGTATTTTATTTTAGATGGTAGAGTTAACCATGTTCATAAATTTCATTTTGTGTTCCTCAATCACTTTAGGCACAAGGATAGGCTCTTGTTTCTTTTTTATCTAAGATTTTCTTTACTCCAAAGTTTGCAAACTCATAGGAAAAAAGAGTCTGATCCGATTTTACATGAAGGGTTAATTTTACTTATTGAAGTTTACTATAAAAACAAGGCCATTGTGTCTTTTCCTCCTTCTAAAAAAAAAGAAGGGCTCAATTAGCAAAACTTACTCTAGGAAGAGTAAGGATGATGAAGGCATTAAGGGAAAAAGGAGTCTGAAGCAAGAAACCCAACAAACCCCTCAGCAAAATGTGGAAGAGATTACTGACTCTGATAACTTGGAAAATAAGGAGGAGAAAATTTTGGAGGAGGAGAATATAGATGTGGGAGAATTCAGCTCCAATTTGGAAGGCTACCTAGGAAGCAAAAATGAGATTGGTAAGGATGAGGAGGAAGAAATTAATGAGAAAAATACAAGGTCGGGTAATGTTGGTGAAGAGGAAAATCAGAATGAGCATTCCTAGGGAGTGAGGGATGAAAAAGAAGAAATGGTGAAGGAAAAGGAGGACCCTTTTGACGTGAATGTGAGGGAAGAGGTAAGGACAGACAAGGATGAGTCTTCTGGTAGAGAAGAAATGGTGAAGGAGAAGAACGAGTCTACTCATAGGGATACTATGCTTTCTTTCCTACATACTACAAAGCTTAAAGTTGATACCTCTCTGCAAGTTGACTCATGGATGTATAATGAATTAATGAGTCTAAAAAGGAAAATGGAAAAGGTGCAATAGGACTGGTAAATTAATTGTGCAAAGATCAGTCAAATGGAAGTGCAAGTGGGTTACTGGAGGATTGGCTACTAATACCATCCAAGGCACTACAAAGGTCAGCAAAGAGGTGGTCAAAATGATTAAAGAGCTGCAATAGCAGCTAGTAGTGTCATTGGTTTTTGGTCTCTATTTTTTGTAGTGGTCCTAGTATTTGATCGCTAATATTGGTTATTTTATCTGGTTTTTATTTGTTATAAAAACTAGGTTCCAAGTCCTTGTAAAACCTAGGTTCATTTTATATTCCTTTTATGTGGTTTTGATTCCTTGTAAAACCTAATTTTGCTACTATTAAATTTTAGGTTTCAGGACTTTGTAAAACCTAGTAGTTGATCCAAGGGATAAAAAATTACTGAAAAGTAAAATGTCCCCAATGCTCCAAGAATCAACATCATTACAAAGTGTTCACAATTTTGACTCCAACATAACTCGAACAAGCAAAATTGGAGTTCAAGTGCAAAAAGTATGACTAGTCAAAGTTTGGTCAAACTGGGACTAGAGGCCATAAAGGGTGAAAAAATAATCATCTCAAAAGTATTTGACAATGGATTCCAAATGAAAGAGTTCGTCAAAAGCTTTCCAATGGCATTCGTTTCATCAAGAACGGAGATCAAATATAAAAGTTATGATGGTTTCAAATTCAAGCAAAAGTATGGATTTTGATGACATCAGCATGACATCACAAAATCATAAAAAGAGGGAAAACATTCAAATTTGAATTAAAATAGCTATTTAATTCGAATTAAAGGGATGAGATAATGGGAGTTGAACTCCTAACCATTGGCCTCCTAAAATTAAGGCCAACCAATGGGCTATTTATGGCATATGTAATATTAAGGGAAGAGTTGTTATCTATTCATAACAAATCCGCCCAAGCTTATTTAATTAAGGGTATTTGTTGAAAACAAACCCTTAATTTTGGTGTCAAATCATAACAAAATAATGGTAAAAGGGGCAAATTCGAAATATGTAATCAAAATGGGAGATTATGTTGGTTAATTGTTTTAGCCCATTTTTGGCTAAATTTGATGTATAAAATGGGGGTAGTAGGCTTTGGAAAAGCATCCAGGTGATGAGAAGTAGATTATGACCTTGGAGACTTGATGATTATTCCTGCACATTGGAGAGTAATGCTGCAATTGTGCTTGAAGGGCAGATCTTGAACACTTGTAATTGATTTTGGAGCAAATTGGATCGGTCCCCCTATTGGAGCTGGACTCGGAGATGTAGTCCTTCCCAGATGAACTCCATTATCAATTGTGTTTTGTCTTATGTCTCTACTCTCTTTCTTTCAGTCATTAACCTTTTATGCTTTGTTCATCTAAGCATTTAAGTTGTGTTAATTTGCTAATTAACGCTTTGAAATTTTACTTTATGAAATAATGTTAAGCATTCCTCTGTAATAGCCCTAGATCCTAATCAGATCAAATTTGGTATCAGAGCCAGGTTGACTATTATTGCAGTTGTTGTTTTTTTAATGCTAACAAGATCCAAGATTCAAAAGGGTGAAGGCAAGCTTAAAGAATTTAATCATGAGATCGAGAAGCGAAGAACATTTCCGAGGATGTCTATTTTTGGAATGGAGGTTCCTGATGAGATCAGTGAGCAGGAATTTCAAAGAGCATTCCTCGAGATGAAGGCTAAGGTGGACATTCTTTTTTGGGAGAGACAAGAGTGGAAAGAACGTAAAGACAAGAAAGGGAAACATCATGGAGATGGTGATAAGAAACCAGATCCACCCTCTTCTTCTTCTCCTCCTTCTTCTCCTTCTTCTCCATTTTCTCCTCATTCTACTTCTTCTAATCCTTTCAAGAGTGGGTATAAGCCTAAGATCAAATTGGATGTAAAATTTGACTTGCCTAAGTATTGTGGTGAACTTAATGCTGAAAAATTGGATGATTGGATTCAACAAGTAGAAGTGTACTATAGAGTCCAAAACCTATTAGATGATGTTGATAGGATTCAATTAGCTACTCTTCGGTTAGGAGGTACAGCTTTAACCTTGTGGGAGAGTAAGACTAAGGCAGAAGTTTCACAACATGGTAGAGTCAGTTTAACTTGGGCAGAGTTTGTTAATGCTCTTAAGAAGCAGTTTTATCCCCTAGGACATATGCAACAGTTAATGATGGACTGGCAAATGTTTAGGCAAGGGAAAGGTCAAACTGTCCAAGAGTACACCCATGAATTTAGGAAAAGGGCTATTGCTTTGAATGTTCCTTTGTACACCCAAGATACTTTGTTGAAGTACATAGGAGGTCTTCATTCCTAACTTAGGCATTCTATTTTGGTATTAAACCCTTGTAATTTGGATGAAGTGTCTATTCAAGCTACACACTTAGAGTCAAGGGGTAAAGGATCTTTTATCGATAAGTTTGATAATGATGTAAAGAAATCTTCTAAGAATGCAGAGATAGAGAAGGGAAAGAAGGTAGCTACAATCAAGAAGGATGAGAAACTTTCTTGCACTCATTGTGACAGGAAGGGTCATGATGAAGAACATTGTTGGAAATTGCATCCTGAATTGAAGCCTAAGTGGGCTCAAAGACAAAATCAGAAACAAAAAGGTAAGGAGAAAGCCACAAATGTTGTTATGGATCTTGGTTTAGATTCAGATGATGAGACTAAGATAATAGCTATGGGTGTAAAAGGTAAAGCTCCTACCTCTGGTGTTTCTGTTCATAGTTGCGCTTCTTCATCTAAAGTTAATGATTTCCCTAAAGATAAGAAAAGGAATGAGTTGTTTCATTTAAGGGTTGTTGCTAAGAACACTAAAATTGATGCACTCATAGATAGTGGTTCTCAAGTGAACTTGATTTCTAAAAATACTGTAAGAAACTTGGGATTGAAAACTACATTACATAAGAAACCTTATCCACTAGGCTAGATTTGTGAAAATGATAAGTTGCAAGTAACAAGACAATGCACCTTAAGATTCACAATCACTAGTAAGTTTGTGGATGAAGTACAGTTTGATGTTGTTCCACTAGATATCTATGGGATAGTGCTTGGTAGCCCTTATCTTTATGACCGAAAAGCAATTTTCTATAGGGAAAAGAATCATTATCACTTGTTTAAAGATGGCATTCAGTATATTGTACATTCTCACTGGATTAAGACTGATCATTCTTTTGCAAATACAGGGCAGTTAAAGAGGGTAATTAATGCAAGTAAAGAGTTAACTCTTATGTCTGTTAGTACAAGTGGTTCTACACTTGAACTTGGAGTAGCTAACCAGGGTCAGATGTTGCGGGATGCACTTGCAGTACAACATGAGAGAATGATGATTGAAAGCACTAATGGTTCCTTGGGTAAAAATGTTCCTGTTATGAAGGATCGATATGTTGTTGATTTATTCTCTTTCATTTCTGCATTATTGTTCAGCTTGATGCTAGCCAATGT
This sequence comes from Cupressus sempervirens, assembly GCA_028749045.1. Classification (NCBI taxonomy): domain Eukaryota; kingdom Viridiplantae; phylum Streptophyta; class Pinopsida; order Cupressales; family Cupressaceae; genus Cupressus; species Cupressus sempervirens. The sequence goes on along the minus strand of CM053786.1, from coordinate 707,896,065 downwards.
TTGTTGGTTAGTGGCTATGACAATTGATGTAGATGCTTATGGAAGTGATAGAATAATGTTTATGATCAACAATGTTGTTGCAGTCTTCATTGTGCTTGTGAACCAGGTATTCAGATGTACAGATGATATAGGACAAGTGGGGAGGCCAAGTCCTCGCTTTATGTCAGAGTAAATGTCCCTTTCGGAGGTCCGAAAGCTCTTCAGTGGGGAGGCTTGATCCAAGGGATAAAAAATTACTAAAAAGTAAAATGTCCCCAATGCTCCAAGAATCAACATCATTACAAAGTGTTCACAATTTTGACTCCAACATAACTCGAACGAGCAAAATTGGAGTTCAAGTGCAAAAAGTATGACTAGTCAAAGTTTGGTCAAACTGGGACTAGAGGCCATAAAAGGGTGAAAAAATAATCATCTCAAAAGTATTTGACAATGGATTCCAAATGAAAGAGCTCGTCAAAAGCTTTCCAATGGCATTCGTTTCATCAAGAACGGAGATCAAATATAAAAGTTATGATGGTTTCAAATTCAAGCAAAAGTATGGATTTTGATGACATCAGCATGACATCACAAAATCATAAAGAGAGGGAAAACATTCAAATTTGAATTAAAATAGCTATTTAATTCGAATTAAAAGGATGAGATAATGGGAGTTGAACTCCTAACCATTGGCCTCTTAAAATTAAGGCCAACCAATGGGCTATTTATGGCATATATAATATTAAGGGAAGATTTGTTATCTATTCATAACAAATCCTCCCAAGCTTATTTAATTAAGGGTATTTGTTGAAAACAAACCCTTAATTTTGGTATCAAATCATAACAAAATAATGGTAAAAGGGGCAAATTCGAAATATGTAATCAAAATGGGAGATTATGTTGGTTAATTGTTTTAGCCCATTTTTGGCTAATTTGATGTATAAAATGGGGGTAGTAGGCTTTGGAAAAGCATCCAGGTGATGAGAAGGAGATTATGATCTTGGAGATTTGATGATTATTCCTGCACATTGGAGAGTAATGCTGCAATTGTGCTTGAAGGGAAGATCTTGAACACTTGTAATTGATTTTGGAGCAAATTGGATCGGTCCCCCTATTGGAGCTGGACCTGGAGATGTAGTCCTTCCCGGACGAACTCCGTTATCAATCGTGTTTTGTCTTATGTCTCTACTCTCTTTCTTTCAGTCATTACCTTTTTATGCTTTGTTCATTTAAGCATTTAAGTTGTGTTAATTTGCTAATTAATGCTTTGAAATTTTACTTTATGAAATAATGTTAAGCATTCCTCTGCAATAGTCCTAGATCCTAATCAGATCAGTAGTGCTTCATGGTTTTTCTTTTTCTTTCCTATTAAGGGTTTCAAGTCCCCTTCAAAACCTATTTTTACCGTAACCAAACATGAACTTCATTTTCTATGGTGAAGATATTATTAAACCCATAGTGTGCTTTCATATTTATTCTTATTCTATATCATTAAACTCATAGTGTGTTTTCATAGTGTGCTTTCATATTTATTTAAACCCCTATGATGAAGATATTATTAAATTTGCAAATCATGCCAGTGATCTTTGTTGCAAATAAATTAATTGATAGTACCAGTTGTTTGGGTTTGTGAAGTTCCTCTACCAAATCTAGAATATTTTATTTATATAATTTTGTCTTCATTCTTGCTTAATTTTGCACTCTTACTTCAAGAAATAATGCTATTATCATTGCACGTCATATTGTATTCACTACCTAATATTGATGTAACTAAAATCTTATAATTTTCTTGTTGTCTGCCTTATGCTAGATCACTATATTTTATCATTAAAAATTATTGTGTGCTTCCTATAACCTTGAATAATTTTGTTATTCTCATTCAATACCATCAATTATTTTTTACAATAAATCATTTCTTTGTTAGTTGTCATTCATTTTTTAAAGGTATTGCATTTATATGTTTGCTTAATTAACTATTATGTTTAAATAGCTTCTAAATTCATTTCATTGGCATAGATGTTCTTTGTATCTATAAAGGTTCAAAAGAACTAGATGTGTGTGCATCATTTCTCTACTAGACATGAACCTTCAACTTGAACTTCTTTGATTTTTTTACTATTCTTTTAGTGATTAGATCTTTAATGCATAACTTCTTTAGTACCTCTAAATTATACATTATTTATGAATATGATGCTTTTATTGGCCATGCTTCATGAACATATAACTTCTCTAATAGTCATTATCCTCTAGTAGAACAATTCAATGTCATGCTCTCGACGACATATCTTAGGTAATTTATTTCCTTTTGTACCTTCTAAAACACTTCAAAATTGCACTTGAGCACATTTGTATACCATTAAATAAATAAATAAATAAAATTTATTTGAGTTGGTTTAATAATTACATTTCAAATCACTAATTTAATGTCTTTGCATTTAATTATGGATAAAGTATATTTTAGCATTAGAGAATGTGAAACTATCCATAAGACACCTCATACTTTTATATATATATCGTATAATGTTAGATTATCATTTTATACTAATTGCTTTTTCTAGATTACCTTTTTATGCCATCTACATTGGCCATTCAAGATGACTATCGAGAACTTAAGAAAGATGGTTTATGGAGGATGCTTATTGACTATAGGGTCTTGTAACATACAACCTCTAGGAATCAGTACAACATTCTACATATTAGGATAGTGGTAGGAGGAGGAGAACTCTTCTTTATAAGATTTTCTACAGGAAAATCCCATCACCATTCTATTCAGAAGAAGCTTGTTTCCTCATAGAGGTATGCATTCTATAGACTTAATTATGGGCATTATGCAATATAATCAGTATGTGTGCTAATTTCAAATGTTTATTGTGCGAATATCTTGGGTTTAGGCAATGCAAGAGGTGATCCTAGTTCAATATCAAAGATCATTAGTGGTCTTTCTCAAGTGTTTTTTCTTCCACTATCACACACACATGTGCTTTTGAGGAAGCAAGTTGGGGGCAATTGAAACCTTAATCTATAAGCATGGATGATAGGTGGAGCTTTAAAACATACTTTCCAATATGTCTTTGCATATTTTTAGAGATGTCTATAGGTTTTTTCAGTTATAGATTGTGGTAGATATTGAAATTTTGATTCCTATAGGAAAAGGTAATTCGTCAACAAGTAAGAATTTTGGAATAGATAAAAGACCAAAAGGCTTCTTGTCAAAATAGCTAAGAAATTCCCTATTTAGAAACCACTAAGGAGTTTTGACCACCAACATATTTTAGAATTGATTAGAGAAGATATAAGAGTATACAACATATACAACCTTCACTTGTATATAAGAGTTGATTAGAGAAGATATATGCACTGATGATGAGTACACAAAATTTTATGAAGCATTGTTGGGAGATGACCCAACGACAATTGTACTAGTGATATATCCAAATATTAAAAAATCATCACTAGTAAATTTGGGGTTAGTTTGAGCTCCTAGAAATGCTTTGGAAAATCTATGAGTTCATCACCATTGCATATACCATCTCTAAATAAATTTTATATGCAAAGGTAAAGGTTGTATATGTTGATAAGATTCAAAAAATGATTGGTGGTCATAGCTCCTTGGTGGTTTTCTAATAAGGGTGTTCATAGTTGTTTTGATTAGAAGTGTTCTAGTTTGTTAGATATTTTAATCTTTTGGCTCATTGGGGGCTTTCTCTTTCCTATAGGAGTAATTTTGATGTCCATGATGATCCATAACCTAAAAACCTAGCCACCTCTAACAAAAATGTAGGATTGTGTTGGAAATTATGTTTTTTTAATCTCTATCTAATTTCTAAGAATATGGATTATGATTTTATTGCCCCTATCTTTCTTCCTCAAAAGTACCATGCACATGTTGTCGTAATTGTGACTATAATCGATGGGGCCTTTAATGACAATTCTATTTTTCCATTTCTTTACAATTTAAATAGAATATCAGGTCTCCCTTCAAGAGCTCACATAAATTTGTAAATTAGATAACTTCATTTCAAAATACTTACATAAACTTATTACATTTGTATTACAACATTGATATGAAATATATAAAGGAATAAACTTCAACAAATAAAAGGAAGGTCTGAAAGAAAAGTCATTCCTAGGACCACAAATAATACCTTAATAATATTTATTATCCAATCACATGGAACCACAAAGGTCCACTCCCTTGAAATTTAGAAGATAGAACCAAGATCCACACAAGTTGTAGGAAAATATAAGGCCATGAAAATTTTATTTCCAAAACTAAGCACACAAAGGTTTCCAAAACATAATTTAATAAAAGGGACTATCATAGGAGATATACAATTGAAGAGCAAGGGGTCAAGGATACATTCAAGGTGAGAGTCATTGAATAGTCCCTCTTGTTTGGTCCTTTTGAGAAGTCATAGACCTTGGTGCCTCTTTACAAGGCCTTTTTGAGAAGTATTCATGACCTTGGTACTCAAGTATACTTATGCATACTACTAGCATCATTATTTTGTGTATTGTATTTTAATTTGAATTCCCCCTTTCTAATTTATTTTATTATTTTTATTAGTTGATTAATTAACCCACCTATAGGATTCTTTGAGCAACCGCCTTAGGTCATGTATATTAGCATTAATGTTGATGGTATTCCTTTGGGGGAGTATCCAAAGTATTGCTGGAACATTTGACAGGTTGACATGTTGCATTCATGGTTGCGTTTGTCATTAATTTTAACAAAGTATTATTTTGTAAAGACTAGCAGAGTAGTAGTCATAGGTTGAGGTCATGTGGATTGAGTATTGATGATAAGGTCAATCATAGTGGATGATATGTTCTACAATGTGTTCTGATGATGTGAACAAGTGTGCATGTAGAAAGTCAAAGACATGAAATTTATTTGTGATTTACAGAAGAAAGTGTGCAAACAAAGTACTTGAGAAGTTGTTTCTGGTGTTTAGATTGTATCTCCTAATTGGGATAGAATTGTGATGAGCAAAGTTAGAAAGTGGAAATAGATAGGTTGATGATGATGTCAACAAGTGTGCAAGGTTAGAGGTCACATGTGTGAAAATATATAATCACTATGAATTGACAATATTTTGTAATTGTGAGAAGATGCAATGATTTGTAGTATCTTAATGAGGTCCTATTGTAATTAATTGGGAAAAAGCCTCAAGGCCAACTTAATGAACTATTTTGAGGATATGGTATAAAGGAAACTTATTTTCCTTGTGATGAAAAGGGTAGTTTAATGTGTGAAAGTGTGAATTGTAAAAGTAATATGCAAATCTAGTAAATATGATTAAGTGATCAAAAGGATCATTGTGATGTGAGTTTGAAGATCTAGTATTGAGATATGAGAAGTATTTGGTGTAGTATTAGCACAATAAGAGGATAGAGGAAGAGTTCAAGTTACAGAGATTAGTTTCATTTCTATTTTTCTAAAAGGAATAATACAGAGGCTAGATGGATAGTAAGTTTGATGGTCTTGTCCTTAAAGCTGTTTGGATAGTGGGTTCATCCATCTTCAACAACTTCTAATAGTGTTGGCACAACTCCTAATAGGGTTGGAATCTCCTCAGAGGGATTCAAAGTCTCCTAATAGGGACTGATATGTACTGAATGTATTTCATTGGCTCCTAATAGAGTCCATACTCTTACAAGGAACATTTATATTAGTACATCATTTTGTGGGTACCATCCCCATCGAGGTTTTCCCTCTGATCAAGGGTTTCCCTAGTTAACATATTTAGTGTTATTGTGCATGTGTATCTTCTTATTGTTTCTAATTATATTGTTCACATGTTTAAGGTTAATAGGGTTGATAAAAGTTATATTGATCTAATATCTAGCTCAACACCCCCCTAGTTATCTTGGTGGACTTTACTTTCTAACAATTACTATCAAAGCATCAGGTCCTTGAAGGAAAAGCTTAACAACTTAAGGAGATCAATGAAAAGTCATTTAAAAAAAGAAAGTCCTAAGTTTGATGCAATTAACTATGATAGCTAGAAAGAGAAGATGAAGGTACATTTGTTATGCACGAGTCCAAGATGTTAACTGAAGATGAAAAATGGAAAGAAATTTGTAGAAGAAAGCAAACTTGAAGAATGTAGTGAAGATGAAAGAGATCTATTTATTTGTAACATGCCCTCTAGAGAAGCACTTTTGTCAGCTCTTTCTGAAAATAAATATAATCAAGTAAAATCTGTAGAAATATCTCACAAAATTTGGATGGCTTTGGAATCTACATTTGAAGGTGATAAACATGCTAAGAGAATCGGATTAAAAAAATTGATATATTTGTTTCAAAATGCTAAAATGATGAAAGATGAATCTGTAAGAAGTTATACTGGCAAAATAGTAGAAATTGCTTTAGGAATAAAGTCTTGTAATGGATCTAAAGATGAAGATGAGATTATACAGAAGATCTTGAAAACCTTGACACAACCATTTAAGAAGACAACATAGATGATTGAATAAGTGATACCTTGTACTAAGAAATTGACGAGAGTGACTCCTCTTAAAAGATTTGAAGTAGAAAAAGTAAGCTTGAAACAGTCTGGAGATTTTCCAAGAGTTTAAACTTCTTTTAGTGCATTAAGTGTTTGCTCTTCCTTGTCAAGAAGTGCGAGCACTAGTGGAGATTATGCTAGTAGTAATAGATCCAGATCTAATGAAGACAAAAATATTGAAGAAGGAATTACCTTTCTTGTAAGGAGAGAACCAGGTGGTAAGAAAAGCTTTAAATGTTGGACTTGTGATGAATTTGGTCATTATGCTTCTAAGGATCCTAAAAGAGTGAAAAAGTACAAAAATAATTTCAAATCTAGAAGGCGTAGAGAATGTTTGTATGCTAATGAAGATGTTGATTTTGATGAGAGAGTTCAAAGTGACAGTGATGATGAGTTAGGATTTGTAGCTATAAAAGAAGAAAATTTTGAAAAAGAAATCAGAGAAGAGAAAGCCCTAGTATCACAACTTGAGAAGAAAACTAATTAGATCATAGACACTAGTTGTTCTTGTCATATGACTAGTGAAATGAAAAAAAAAAAAAGGTTTAGTAGCCATAATGGATGAATTGTCAGAGTTGGTAATAATGCGCCTTTTCATATCAAGGGAATATGATATATTACTCTTGATGGGAAAACTAACATAGATGATGTTTACTTTGTTGATGGATTAAAACATAACCTATTGAGTGTTGGAGAATTGGTTGGTAAGGGATATCAGTTACAATTCATAGAAAAGACATGCATTATTGAGGACAAAGATGGTAAGTTGATTGGCATTGGTACAAGATCTAAAGGTAAAGCTTTTTAGCTAAACCCTATAGAGATGACAGTTTGGTTGCAAAAGTTGATAAGAGTTTTTTGTGGCATAAAAGGTTTTGTCATATAAATTTTGATAATATTATAAAGGCAAGTAGTACATTTAATTTTAGAGATTTACCAAAAATTGTGAAACCTACTAATGTTGTGTGCAAGGAATTTGTTATGGCTAAGTAGAAGAAAAGCTCCTTTCCTAGCAAGAAGTTCACTATAACAACAAAATTGGAGATTGTTCATACAAATCTGAGTGGTCCCACTAAGACAAGAAGATTCTATAGCGAAAGGTACTTTATGATTATTGTTGATGACTTTAGTAGGATGACGTGGGTAGAATTCCTTAGAGAAAAGTTTGAAGCATTTGAGAAGTTTAATTTTGTTAAGATTAGAGTAATTTAGTGAAATTTATGCCTATAATTTTTTATTTTTTTTTGAGTAAGAAATTATTCATTTTTAAAAAAAAATTGAAATCCTTTTTTAATTGTGAAAAATATAGGTTGTAGTTCACATCAAATAAGCATAAGAAAATCATCATTTTTTCCCTTGATTTAAAAATATGTTATAGATGACATGTATATCTAGGAAACACAAAAATAAATATCATTTTTTGATGTATATTTTCTTTGTTCTAAGTACTTGAGTTTGACCTTATCTACAACCAATAGTTTTTACCACTCTCCCCCCCGTCAAAACTTTCCAATCAAATGTACATCTTTTTGAAAAAAAAAATTACATATTCTTAAAGATGACTCTCTCCTCTAGGAATAAATATAAATTTCATATTTTTTTCATATGATTTACTATTTTTTTCATTTTTTTAGTGAGAGTCTTCTCAAATGTTTAAAACAACCTACTTATAATATAATATTTTGAAATTTTAACAAATTATAACTAATCAAAACACTATGAAATTTATATGATGACTATATTGACATTGAGATCTACAAAATGGTATTTTTTATTTTTTGAAAAAAGTTGAGTTTTGATAGAGAAATAAGATTTGGTCAAAATAGGTTTAGAGGTCCTGAAAGGTTATAGAGATCTATGATTTTACCCCTAGATTGAAGATTAAATGTTTGAGATCTTATAGAGGTGGATAATTTACCTCGAATGAGTTTAACGCCTTTTGTGAAGTAAATGGCATTAAGAGACAACTATCAGTTCCAAAGACTCCTAAGCAGAATGGAATTATTGAGAGAAGAATAGGTATGTGATAGAAATAACATGAGCCATGATTTTTTAGAATGATGTATCAAAGACATTTTGAAGAGAAATAGTCAATATAGCAGTATATACAATGAATAGAGAGCAAATTAGAAAAGGTACAAACAAGACACTCTATGAACCATGGTTTGGACATGCACCGTCGATGAAATATTTCAGAATTTTTAGAAGTAAATGCTATATCAAAAGAGATGATGACATTGGTAAGTTTGATGCAAGAAGTGATGAAGGTATGTTCCTTGGTTACTCATTGAAAAGAAAAACTTATAGATGTTTTAATCAAAGAACCAAAACTATTATTGAGAGCACAAATGTGAAAGTGGATGAGAAGTTTGGAGTTAAAGAAAGAATGCTTGATTATAATTCTGATGATGAAGTTAATCCTAAGCCTACGCAATAAAATGTTGAAACTTTCTTTAGCACTAGAAATGATTTGCAGAATGGCATTCAAGTTGTGGGATAGAGAGAAGAGTCAAGACCTAAACCTAGAGAAGAAGTAAGAATTGAGTTAGTAACACCTATACTAAACAAGAATTTAATAAAGAATCACCCTGTTGATCCAATTATTGGAAGAAAGGACATAGGAGTTATCACAAGAAATAGAGTTCATGAAGAATTGTGTTTAACTTCTCAACTTGAACCAAAGAGTACAGATGAAGCATGCAAGGATGATCTTTCAATTCAAGTAATGAAGGAAGAACTAGATCAGATTGTGAAGAATGAAACATGGGAATTGGTCCCTAGACCTAAAGATAAGAATGTTACAGGAAATAAGTGGGTTTTTAGAAATAAGATGAATGAAAATGGTGAGGTTGTAAGAAACAAAGCAAGATTGGTATATAAATGATATTAATAGCAAGAAAGTATAGAGTGTGAAGAAAAATTTGCACCTATAGCCAAAATTGAAGTAGTAAGGATGTTCTTGGATTATGAAACAAGTAAGAAATTCAAAGTGTATCAAATGGATGTGAAGTTAGTATTTCTGAATGGACAGCTTGAAGAAGAAGTCTACATTGAGTATCCCGAAGGATTTCCTTTGATAGAAGAAGGAGACATGATATGCAAGTTCAAGAAAACATTATATGGACACCTAGAACCTAGTATGCAAGGTTGGACAAGTATTTGACAAAATTGAGATTTGCTAAAGGCACTGCAAATAGTAACTTATATTTGAAAGAAATTAAGAATGGATTGTTTATTTGTGATATTTTTGGATGATATAATATTTGGAGGCAATGATGAAGCAAGTGAAAAAAAATTGATAAAATGAAGAATGAATTTGGGATGGGCATGATTGGTGAGATGAAATATTTCTTAGATTTATAGATTGTGCAAAATAGTGGTGGTATTTTCCTATCACGGACTACGTATTTGAAAGACTTGTTAAAGAGACTTGGCTTGGAAAGTTGTTAGCCTATTGGTACACCTATGATAACTAGTCACTATTGATCTTAGAATGGTTTTGACAATTGAGTGTCAACACACTTAAGTCATTTGCTAAGTTCATGTCAAGCTAGAAACATATGCCGAGTATAATATATGCAAGTGTCGAGTTGCAATAGGTGCTAAGTCAGAAAGATAGTAAGTGTAAGTCATTTAGGTGCCGAGTAAATAGATAGTGCCAAGTGAGTATTTGTGCCAAGTGAATAATAGATGTCAAGCATATTTAGGTGTCGAGCCAAATAGAATTTTAGTATGTGTCAAGAAACAGTTTTATCAAGTGCTGAGTAATACAGAATCAACATATGAGTTTGTGCCTTCAAAGACTAAGATGTAAACTATTTTGCATGGCAGGTAAGGGATAGATCTCGAAGATTAGAGATAAGATCGAATCTATTTGATTCCCTATGTAATCAATAGGCAACTAATTAGAAAAAGGAATGCTAAAGAGGAAAAAAGGATGAATCTTAGCCATAGATTCATACGTAACCCTAAGTTGCCAAAACCTTTTAAGGAGGTTGAAGCCCCATAATTAAATAGAGTGAATAGAGTGTGAGTAAGCAAAGAGTAGAAGGAACAAGGGGTGAAGTGTTAAGAGGACATACAAGGTGACTTACCAGATTGCAAGATTTAGAAGAACATTGTATCAGTACTACAAATAGCTTCATATCAGATCAGCATAGATCAAATTGGATTGAATAGCGATATGAAATCAGTAATAGCAGATTGCAAGTGATCAGGTCAAATATTCTACTACACTTTCTAACAATTGCATTAGCAGAATGAAATCCTATGGAGATAGGTTGGTTTAATAGTCATTGTATAAATCCTTTAACAAGGGGACATTCCAAGTGAATTTTTTGTAAATTCTTTAGATAGGTACACTTCTAATAGGGTGTAAGAGCCTTTAACAAGGTAGGCCCCTCATAGGGCAGACCATGGCTCATGGTCAAATATTGTAACCTTGACAAGTTATATTATTGTTGTAGTGATAAGTTGTGGGTGTCATCCCTACCCCAGTTTTACCTTCTCATTTTGTAGGGTTTCTAAGTGATCAAATCTAGTGTCAACTATTTTCATGCATGCTTTTACTTTCATGTTATTTAATTATGTTACATGCATGAATTGACTTAAGTTGAAAATTTTTATTGGTTAAAGCTTGATACTTCTGATTCACACCCCCCCCCACCTCAGAAGTATACTTCCCACTTGTAAATTCCAACAGTCACAAGTTATCTAGTAAGGATGAGACACCTATAGTTGAGAAGAAGTACATATCCATGATAGGAGGTTTACAATATCTGACTCACAAAAGATTAGATATAGCAAATACAGTTGGTATAGTAACAAGATTTCAAGCAGACCTTACTAAATCACAATATGCACCAGTAAAGAGAATATTTAGATATTTGAAGGGTACACCTAATTTTGGGTTATGATATGATAGATCAAATGACTCTACTCTGTGTGAATATACTGATGTGGATTAGACATGCAATATGAATGATAGAAAGATTAAAAGTGGTGGAAAATTTTTCCTTGGAGGAAGATTGGTTTCTTCACAAAGTAATAAAAAAGACTGTATTTCATAGAGTACAATAGAAGAAGAGTATGTAGCAACAACAAACAATTACAATTAGATCAGGTGGATTAAATAGATGTTGAATGATATTAGGATTGAGTTTTTAGAACCTTTCATCATAGATTGTGATAACACAAGTGTAGTAAGTATGTCTAGGAATCATGTGTTACATTCTAACACAAAGCATATATCAATTAAGTCTCATTTTCTCAAAGAGAAAGTTGTAGAGAAAGAAATCATATTAGAGTATGTTAATACAAAGGAGAAGATTGCAGATATTTTTACGAAGCCTTTTCCTAAGGATAAATTTTATTATTTGTGAGGTATTATTGGGGTTATGTCCTTGCCTACTTCAAAGTAGATGATGTAGAGATTGCATCAATATAGTGGTACAAAGCACTATTATTTATCTCAACTAAATGTTGATGCTTTTTTAGTGGGGGAGTATATGTAATTGAGAAGAGTAATCAAGGACACTTGGTATCTGGAATGAAATAATTTCTTTGGACACTTGAGTAGGTTGAAGAATTTAAGTAGTTGATTGATATAATGATGCTTTTGTTATTAATGTTAATGGGGGAGACAATGCATGAAAAATATCTCCTATGAATGGGGGAGAATGAGTGCATATGAGAACATCTTCTAATATTATTGGGGATATGTATAATTACATTGAATCATATAAATGGGGGAGAAGTGGGAACAATTGATGTCATCCATGTAAGCATGAAGAATCATAGATGAAGAGTTATTCCTATAAATTTCAGATTTGATCGATGAAGAGGATTTGAAAAGATGAGAGTAGAAGCAACAATAGATTTGGATTTGGTATTCTTGGAACTTAGATGTTTTTCATCTATGTTTCCATAAATGCCAATGGGGGAGATTGTTAACATGAATGCTGATGGTATTCCTTTGGGGGATTATCCTGAGTATTGTTGAAACATTTGAGGGATTGACATGTTGCATTCATCACTGTGTTTGTCATTGATGCTAACATAGTATTGTTTCTGGAAGACTGGCAAAGTAACAGATAGATAATGAGGTCATACATATTTAGTATTGATGATAAGTTCAAGTGTAGTGGAGGATATGTTCTACAGTGTTTTTTGATGACATGAACAGATTCATGTACAGAAAGTTGAAGACATGTTAAAGTTATTTGTAATTATAGAAGAAAGTGTACAAAAAAAGTACTTGAGAAGTGGTTTCTAGTGTTAGGATTTTATCTCCTAACAAGGATAGAATCATGATGAGAAAAGCTAGACAATGGTAGTCGAAAATTAGATGATGACATCAAGGAGTGCACAAGTTTAGAGGTCACACATGTCAAAAGATGTAATTAATATGAGCAAATAGTGTTTTGCAATCTTAAAAATATGTAATGAATTGTAATATCTTAATGAGATCCTATTATAATTAATTTGGAAAAGCCTCAAGGTCAACTCAATGAATTGTTTTGAGGAAATGGTATAGAGGAAAATTATTTTCCTTATGATGAAAAGGGCAGTGTAATGTGTGAAGTATGAATTGTAAAAGTAATATGCAAAGTTGGTAAGTGTGAGTAAGTGATCAAAGGGATCATTGTGATGTGAGTTTGAAGATTTGGAATTGAGATCTGAGAAGTATTTGGTGTAGCATTGGCACAGTAAGAGGATAGAGCAAGAGTTTGAGTTGTATAGATTAGTTTCATTTATATTATTCTGAAAGAAATAATATAGAGTCCAGTTGGTCACTAAGTTCAGTGGTCTTTACCCTGAAGCTATTTGGACAGTGGGTCCATCTTCCTTCAACAACTCCTAACAAGGTTGGAATCTCCTCATATGGATTCAAAGTGTCCTAAAAGGGACTGATATGTACTAAATGTATTTCATTAGCTCATAACAAAGTTCATCCTCTTACAAGGAACATTTATATTAGTACATCATTTTTTGTTACCATCCCCACTAGGGTTTTCCCTCTGATCAAGGGTTTCCCTAGTTAACATATATGGAGTTATTATGTATGTGTATCTTATTATGGTTGTTTATTGTATTGTTCACATGGTTAAGGTTTAATAAGATTGCTAAGAGTTATATTGATATGATAACTGATTCACCCCTCCCCCTAGTTATCTTGGTGGACTTTACTTTCTAACAATGTCACCTATGGTGATACATTCCCCTAGTGCACCTGGTTAAACCTACTAATTCAAACCATCTATGGTACTTGAACCCATTTCAAAACACCCAAGCCATAGGTTTAGGACCCCTCCTAAGATTCCACATCTGAATGATGGTCCAAATCCTACCCATATTATTAGCTTACTCAACACATACAAAGGCATCCAAAATGAACCATACATAATAGAAACATAACATAGACCAAAAAAAAAGACCATAAATGCCTCTAGTACTGAATTCAATCCACATACACATCTTAGAAAGGTCATACTAAAGAAACCATGATGGATCTTGAAATTTGGCTAAGTCTAAAATTTACTAAAAATCCCTCAAATCTAGAATCTTTATTTGAACCAGACTATGCGGATGAAACCACTCTTAAATATCCTAAAAGGTATAACATAAAATATAGATTAAACTATAAGAAAGGAAGAATAATACTTTAATTTTATATTTTACATTTTACTTTGATGCTAAAATTAGACAAAAAATTGTCAACCTGATAGCCTGATAGGGATAACTGTGCATCTAGAATAGTTAAAGAATGCCTATGAAAAATGAAATAAAACTTAAGATACTGAAAAAAAATCATATGAATTATCAAACAATGTCTCTATCTAGTCAAACAATTCATTTTCATGACCAAATAACACCTATGAAAAAATCAAACAATGCCTAAGCCTATGCAAGTTAAGCAATGCCTATGAATGGTGAAATGATAGCTATGCTCCAAAAGAATGCCTTCAACTAATGAAAAAATGCCTATGAGTAACAAAATAATGCATATGAGGGGAGAAATGACATCTATTAACAACAAAATAGCTCCTAGGCTCTAGGATTGTTTTTTTTTAATATCATTTCCAAATTATTCTAGCTAAATAAACTAGGTATGATAGGATTTTGAGGAATGAAATATAAGGTAGACCTAGTGAAGATGTCCTCAATCTCACTTAGGAATTCTCATAACATTGGGCTTATGCATAAAAAATCAGAAAAATGAGTTAGGAAGAGTCAATTATTAACATGATATTGCAAGCTAAGGATAGGCAAGTGCTCAAAAAAGTTTCCTTCATGCACACATAAAACATAACTAGTGCATGAGCACCTAGGTTAGGCCCAAGAAGCCTAAGAAGAAGAAAAAAGGGTCTAAGAGCTTGGATGGGACATAGACCTAGTATTTAGGATTAAGGAGTCATGATTTTGTATGGGAACAAGAAATACTTAAGGTATGTTGCATTTGTGGTCAAATAGGTGGGAAAAGTGCAAAAAGTTACTTTAGAGAGCCCAATAAGAAAATTTGGATAGGTAGACATGGGAATGGTCAATATATTACCTATATGTATTTCATACATGTTTTTGAGTCATATGGTAGGGTCTCACCAAGTCAAAATTGCTAGAATGCAAAAATTGTCAATTTTGCAAAAATTGCATATTAATGATTTTGCAAAAACTGCAACTTTTCTTGCAAAATTGAAAGATTGGTTAATATGGTAATTGGGAGGTTACTAACTCTTGGAAGTTGGTTTATTTAGGTGTGAGATAGGTATATGAAGCCTTCTAAAGAGTTTTGTATGGTGTTGAAGTTTGGCATTGTACAACATCCTATATCAGATCAGAAATTGCATAATAGTTTGCATGAGAAATTGAGTTTTTCATTGCTATCTAATTGGAGTACAGAATTTTGTTTGCATTTTAGTTGATTTTGTGTGTTTACTAAGTTTTTTGTTTTGGTAGGAGTTTCATTCAATCCATTTTGTGTGATAAAGAAATGTTTTTGTAATTAGGCTGCTTAATGGCTTGTCTTCAGTAGTCTGGACAAAAAGATATCTACCAACATTCCCCATGGTTGAGACCTCATGAAACCTTGAGGAATGGTAGTAGAAATCTTGTAGCATATGTGGTAAGAAGCATGGAATCAACATTGAAGGGACAAGCCAATTCCTTGGAAGCCCTAGGCAAAACCATGAGGTATTCAGCTAGAAATTGAGCCAATGAGAGAGTCAATCTTGCAAGAGAAGTACTTGTTGAGATGAATGGATGTTAGGACTTGATAAGCATTGAGTGGAGCCACTACATAAACAAGGAAAAGTCTCCAAGTTCATTTGGAAGGAAGCAAGAGTGATATGTTTTTTGACTATTTAAAAATACCATCAAACCCTAGCAAACCCTTAAAAATAGGGTTAGGGCATCCAGTAGAAGTTGGGAGTTTCAAACCTTAGGAATATCAAAGGCCTTGTGTCATGTCCCCTTTTCAAATAATTAAAAAATAATAATCTTTGCTAAGGCAAGCTAGGCCCAAGAAAGTGAAGTTTCGGAAAAAGGGAGTTAATCTTTGGAAACCGTTGGACTAATAAATGAAAATTATTATTAAAATATGTTTCATTAACCTCTCTTGGATGTGAGTTACATTTATGCCCTCTTTTAAGGGGGTTTGGAGGCATTTTGGGCAGATTCCAGAACTTGATTTTCGCTCATTCTTTATTATTCTTCAGAGGCTACCAAACCTGTGGCGAAGGAGACCCAAGAACGGGAGTTTGCAGGTTTCCAGGGAGACCCAGGAATGGGAGTTTGCAGGTTTCCAGGAAGGCTAAGGATGGGAGTTTGAAGCCATTCCATGTGCATGCTCATACAGAGTTTGCCTTTGTGCTGAACAGTGTAGATTTGTGGGTTTTTGGGTGTGTTTTTTGCATGAGTTTGGTGTTTTTAGTTGAGCATTTCATATCAGTTTTGGTTGCTGCTGTATTTCAGACTTTAAGTTGTTAAAATAGAGCTGAATATATGTATTGGGACGTGATTAAACTTCTGAGATAGTTTATTAGTGTTTTTGTGGTGTTTCCGGGCATTTTTGTGTTAATTTCGGGAGCCCGATGAGCATAGTTTTTGTCCTACATTTTTGAGCTATTGTGTAAAGGCTATACGGATCTGGAAATGTCAATTTGGAGGATGTTATGCTGCTGAAAGTTCTGTAAAAATTTCCATTTTCAGTTTTATTAATAATTTTTGAAGTTGTGAAGCTTTTAGCACTATTTTCAGCATACCCGATTTGGGGTTTCATTGAGAAATTGGTGGATCTTTGTGATATTAGTTGTTTGATTTTGAAAATCTGATTAGAGGTGTGAAATACAATATAAAATAAAAAAAGGGGACATTTCAGTGGTATCAGAGCCATGATCTTGCCAGCCTGAGGGTTTGTAGAAGTTTGCAGGTCAGTTTTGACAACTACCCAGATCTTGCATTTCAGTTTTGAGAACTACCCAAATCTTGCATGTCATAATTTATGATTGCATGTTGCTTCTAATCAGCTGCATGTCAAAATTTATGGTTTCATGCTACTTCTAATCATTTTCATGTTAGTTCTTGGTGAATTTGGTGGTTGTAGAAGTTTTCATTTCAGTTTTGACAAGTACCCAGATCTTGCATGTCAATTTTGACAACTACCCAGATCTTGCATGTCATAATTTGGTGGTTGCATGTTGCTTCTAATCAGTTGCATGTCCAAATCTATGGTTGCATGCTACTTCTAATCATTTGCATTTTAGTTCTTGGTGTTTGAAGAAGTTATATCCTATTGGGGTTACACTCTACTTTATCTAGAGTGGACAGGTATAGTACAGAGTCTCAGAGGGAACGATCTTGGACAATTGATAGCCAAAGTCAAAATAGTAGAAAGAATGGTTATTTAGACATTTGAGATAAACTTATGAAAATAAGCCATGACATGTCTAAACAGTTGGTTGAGCACCACCGTATAATGAATGACATGTTATCTGACCCAGCTAAGGTGGATAAGTTGACTAGATTTCTATTTGGCAGATTTTCTCATAGGACAGATGACACAATTCCCAAGAACTTGCATGAGGATTTTGAGAAACTAGCTGATAGCCAGGTAGAGGTCTCAGATTCTACTCTTCCACAGGAGGTGGTGGGAAAGGATATTACACAGATTGATAGTAATTGTCAACTTGATACTCAAATTGAGACAATTGTTTACAGGTCGTCAAAGGGTGATGCCATAGGTATTCAGGATGGTATAGTTACAACAGGCAGTGACTACAGTGTAGTGGGTTTAGATGATGATTATGAGGATGTTGTTGTGCAGGCTGGTGAGATACCTGGTAGAGATGAGCAGACATTGAGCATTCATGACTTTGCTGAGAAAGAGTACCAGACACAATTAGATGCTTCATCACATGAGGTTGAGGCTGGTAGTACTTCACATGATTTGTCCAGCCAGCTGAAGGTGAACAAAGATAGTAGTGTGACTTCATTATCTCATCATGACAGGTATGTGGAGTTAGTTGGTATTGGTCATATTACTCAGGTGAGGAGTTTGTTTGAGTTACCAGTTGATTCAAGTTTACGGATATGGACTCGAGATTGTTATATTGGCATTTGGGATTTAGTTGACTGGAGATCTTTAACACTTTTTGGTAGCAGTGCTTGTTTGGGTGCTATCATGGATTTGATTAGCAGATTACACGGTGTTGTCTTTTCTTGTGCCAGTATCTTGTCTGATGTTGGTATTAGTTTTTATACACCAATGTTGGGCTTTGTTCATATATCCAGTCGGCCATACTTGCTGGAATGTGTTGATGATATTTCATATTTGGCAGTGTGTATAGATGAGTCCCAGGATCATATTGGCATTGATGACATCCAGAAGGATGCAGTGGGCAGTTTTGAAGACTTAGTTTCCTTGGGTATAGAGGATTTGGACAACAATGCTAATGTTTTTGATACTCTGTATGTTGATATGAGCTTTAGATTTGATTCACAGGATATGGATGGTAATACTCTAGAGACTAGTAACTTTGAGGGCACTCCTTCAGACAGTGCATCAAAGGAGGTTTGTAGGAGACAGTCAAGCCAGTGCCATCATGTGTCTAATCAGTTGAGAGTTAGTGACCAAGACATTGCTATCACTTGCCAACATTTCAATGCTGCTCGTCAGTTGTTAGCAGTTTATGGATGGGGTTCTCCTACTAGTGATGAGCAGGGAGGAAGTTATCTTTCCTTGACAGAGATCCACTCTTTATGGGAGGCTATTCGGATTTTGAGACAAAATTATATGCAGTTGCTAGCCGACAAAGATTATCTTATGGAGTGGGGTAATACAGCATATGATGCATTGTTGGCCAAGGAAGATGAGGTGAGTGAGCTTACTGAGCAGCTTGAGGTGACTTCTGAGATTCTTGAGAGTACACAGTTGGCTTTCAAGGAGTCACAGCTTCATTTGGCTAAGGTGACCATGGAGTTAGAGCAACTACAGGCTTTACCTGATTCTATACAGTCACAAGCTATGGTGTTTGGTGATCCGAGGATGTCCATGGCCGAGATTGTCAGAGACAGTGGAGATGGGGATGCATCCATCCTTGATACTAACATTGGCATATCAGGTTCATTCCCACTAGAGTCAGGTTCAGTTGATTTGGGTGTTATAGCAGATTTTTGTATGCCTGACATGGTGGTGGCCTCTAGTATTGATGGCACAGAGACTAGAGATGTATCAAAGATCATGTGTGATGTTGGTGAGTCGGCAGTTGGCATGGTTCCTACTAGTAACACTACTCCCTTGGTGATATCTTCGGAGGTAGTAGTTAGTTCCAACATGGTTAATGATCAATTGTAGTTAGTTTCATCTGGATTACAGTCTGAGCCACTGACTGAGATTGGTGCATTCTATCGGCATTACACTGTGAGGTATGCTCATCAATTTACCTTTGATGACCATGTTGATGAGATAATGATACAGAGATGTACTTTGGTTCCTAGTGCTTATCATCAGTTATGGGACAATTTGATGCCTCAAGATGAGAGTTGTGATAGGCATGACATGGCGATAGGTTCTACAGTTGACAGCTTGATAATACATGACCTAGAGCAGGAGTTTCAGAGTGATGCTTCAGCGGGTGTTGTTATTGATTCTACTCCTTTGGCTATGACATCTCCTGACTTAGCTGGTGATCAGTCACAGTGGGTTGTATCACTTGTTCATGGTGAGTTGTTGACTAAGGTTGGTTTTTTTTATCAACATTATATTGCAAGGTATGTACATCAGTTAGCATATGATCCTTGTGTTGAGGAGTTGATGGCAGGAAAATTTGGTTTGGGTTCCAATTCTTGCTATTTATCTTGTGATGGCTTTTCACCATCAGGGGTGCATGGTAGTTATGGTTATGAGATAGTGGCCAGTGATTTGCAAAGTTGTGTTGACTGCAGGAGTTGTACAATGTGTGGATTCTCCATACTTGGTACAGTTTCATTCGAGAGCATTCACCATTGTTGCAGAGTTGGATTGTGCATTTCGTATAGGCCAGTGGGATGCGTTGATGGTATTTACTGTGTTGGTAGTTTGATTTGTCCACTTTGCTTGGGTTCTGATGTTCTAAGAGTTTGTGCCTCATGGGTTTTTGATTGTGGTAGTGGTGATTTCGGAGTTTGGTTGAGCTATAATTATCAGTTTGATTATGGATTCCTCTTGGTCATATTGCAGATGATATTGCAGGAGCCTGTGTTAATTGGTAGTAGTATAGTTCATGACTACATTTGGGATCCAGGTGGATTGATTGGTTTATTGTTCAACCATTGCTTGAGGACAAGAAATGTTTGGGAGGGGAGGACTTGTCATGTCCCCTTTTCAAATAATTAAAAAATAATAATGTTTGCTAAGGCAGGCCAGGCCCAAGAAAGTGAAGTTTCGGAAAAAGGGAGTTAATCTTTGGAAATCGTTGGACTAATAAATGAAAATTATTATTAAAATATGTTTCATTAACCTCTCTTGGATGTGAGTTACATTTATGCCCTCTTTTAAGGGGGTTTGGAGGCATTTTGGGCAGATTCCAGAACTTGATTTTCGCTCATTCTTTGTTATTCTTCAGAGGCTGCCAAACCTGTGGAGAAGGAGACCCAAGAACGAGAGTTTGCAGGTTTCCAGGGAGACCCAAGAACAGGAGTTTGCAGGTTTCCAGGAAGGCTAAGGATGGGAGTTTGAAGCCATTCCATGTGCATGCTCATACAGAGTTTGCCTTTGTGCTGAACAGTGTAGATTTGTGGGTTTTTGGGTGTGTTTTTTGCATGAGTTTGGTGTTTTCAGTTGAGCATTTCATATCAGTTTTGGTTGCTGCTGTATTTAAGACTTTAAGCTGTTAAAATAGAGCTAAATATATGTATTGGGACGTGATTAAACTTCTGAGATAGTTTATTAGTGTTTTTGTGGTGTTTCCGGGCATTTTTGTGTTAATTTCGGGAGCCCGATGAGCATAGTTTTTGTCCTACATTTTTGAGCTGTTGTGTAAAGGCTATACGGATCTAGAAATGTCAATTTGGAGGCTGTTATGCTGCTGAAAGTTCTGTAAAATTTTCCATTTTCAGTTTTATTAATAATTTGTGAAGTTGTGAAGCTTTTAGCACTATTTTCAGCATACCCGATTTGGGGTTTCATTGAGAAATTGGTGGATCTTTGTGATATCAGTTGTTTGATTTTGAAAATCTGATTAGAGGTGTGAAATACCATATCAAATTAGAAAAGGGGACATTTCACCTTGGGAAAGGGTATCATCAACTAAAGATATTTTTGAGAATTCTTGGAGAAAGTTTTGCAAAAAAACCAAATTGGTTAGTTTGGAGGGCTAATTGAGGGCTAATAGTCCTAATAGGAGATTGTGAAGAATTCTAAGGGATCATATTGAAACCTAGTGAATAAAGTGTGGAAAATGGATTGAAAGGAATCCAAAACACCCTAGGAAAATCTTCCATCCCTTGCAAGAACATATTAACCAGTTAGGAGGCCAAAATGAAGTGTCAAGTTCATGAGCAATCCTAGAAAGATAGGTTAGGCTATGGGAAAAGTTTTTCCTAGTGAAGTAGGGATATCTTGTGTAGTAATGGTTATCTAAAAGGTTTTATCCATCAAATACATTACCCTAGCCTAATCCTATTAAATTGCTATCAGAGAAAATTTGATTTTGGGAACAATAGTGCATGTCTGATAGTAAGGGAGAAACCTCCATAGGATCCACCATGGTGACAATGTGGAGTTGGAAAAGAAGGTTCAAGAGAAGGATGAGGAGAATGTAAAATTGAAGGCTAAGATAATAGCCTTGGAGAATACACTTCAAAGGAAAGCTCTCAAGATTGAAGCAGTGACCAATAAGGTCAATGAACTGGAGGAACATAACAAGAGCAAGCAACAAGTGTCTAATGAAGAAGAGGCACCCACACCTAATCCTATCATAGAAGAGGAACCATTTCTTAGAGCCATAAAAGCATTGAATCAAAAAACATTGGAAGGAGTGCCACTTTTTAGTGGAAAGATGGATATAGATCATGTCCTAGAATGATTGGAGGGCATGGAAAATTACTTTGAAAGTGAGAATGACACAGAAGCCCAAAAAGTGAAAGTAGCAAAGGAAAGGATGAGAGAAGAAGCTCTCACATGGTGGAAATTTGTACAAGATGAAAGAGAGAAAGAGGTTAAAAATCTCTATGCCAATTGGAAGAGTATGGTAAGAAAAATACAACAAACCTAACTTGTAAAAGACTTTGAAGTGAAAATGCACACTAAGAGATAGAACCTCAGGCAAAGAGAGAATGATGTGGCAAGCTATACTGAAGAATTCCACAAGTTATGCCTTAGATCCAAGGTGCAAGAAGCTGAAAGCATCAAGGTAGAAAGTTATGTCAATGACCTAAGGTGGAATATTGAAGAGGAGATTCAATTGTGGACTCCTAATATAGTACAAAAATATTATCAGCTAGCACTCAAGGTTGAGGAAAAACTAAAGAAGAAGCAAGACTTTAGTAACAGAAGCAGAGGTAAAGGTAGAGAACAAAGTGGCCAAAGGGGGAACTTTGGTGGTGGTAGAGACTAAGAAACTAGACCCCAAGGGGATAGTAAAACAAGTGAAGCTAGTGGTTCAAGCAGCCCAAGGGGAGGATTCAATCAAAGAGGCAGAGGTAGTAATAATTTTAGGGGAAGAAGTAACAGTTAAGGCATGGGACCTTCATATTTTGCCACCATGAAATGTTATAACTACAACCAACTTGGACATCCCTCTTATAGGTGTCTAGAGAAAAATTTCTCATCAGGGAAAATAAATGTGGCCTATGTACAAGAAGATGTTGGTGGTAAGAAGACAATAGATCTCCCATTGGATTCAGAGAAGGAGAAAATATGATGTTTAGGAGGACACTCATCAAAGAGCCTATGAAGGAGGAGCCAAGTCAAAGAAGAGCCTTGTTTAGGGTCAAATGAAAGGTGCAAAACAAGGTGTGTAAGGTTATCATTGACTCTAGTTCTAGTAATGATATAGTGTCAGAAGAGGTAGTAGATAAGTTGAGACTTAAGAAGCTACCTCATGACAATCCTTATAGGGTCACATGGCTGAATAAAGGTCAACATGTATAGGTGAAAGAAAAATCATGGGTAGAATTTAATATTGGAAGGTATAAGGACAAAGTTCTTTATGATATACTTGCCATATCCTTTTAGGGAGGCCATGGCAATATGACAGAGAGGCACAATATGATGGCAGGAAGAATGTATACAAATTTAAGAAAGGGGAAGATACACTATTCAATCTTTGTTGGAAGGGGAGAGCAACACCAAGATGGAACTTAATGGGCTCATGGTAGGTGAGAAGGAATTCCTTACCATCATGAAGGAAGGAAAACACATAGGGTATGCTATTGTTGTCAAGCCCCAAAATGCAAAGAGCGCAATCAGGTCACAGTTACCTAGGAAAGTGTGGGAACTATTGAATTAGTTTGAGGACATTATAGGTGATGGAGAAAAAACATTTACACCTAAGAGAGCTATCAACCATCAAATAGACTTTATCTGATTTCTTGGGTAAGTTTGTGGTAATTTACCTTGATGATATCTTGATTTTTAGTAGTACAAGGGAAGAACATTTAAGGCACCAAAGTCTAGTTTTGAAGAGGTCATCTGATGCTCAACTCACTATCCATTTGGAAAAGTGTGATTTCATGAAGGAGGAGTTGATCTACTTGGGTTTTGTCATCTCATAGGTGCAGCTCAAGATGGATCCTAGCAAGGTGGAGGTTATGCTTAGTTGGTCACTACCCAAATTTACATTAGAGGTAAGTAGCTTCCATGGATTTGCCCAATTCTATAGGAAGTTCATTATGCATTTTAGCCATATTTGTGTACCATTGTTAGAGACTATAAAATGTGGGATTAGACCCAAGTTTAAATGGACTGAAGAAGCCACTAGAAACTTTTAGGAGTTAAAACATCAGATTGCTACCCAACCTATTTTGGTTTTCCCTAGCTTTGAGAAGTTGTTCATTGTTGAGTGTCATGACAATAACCTTGCTATTGGAGTAGTATATAATCAGGAGGGTAAGCCAGTTGCCTTTCACAGTGACAATTTGAATGAAGCCAAGAGGAAGTACTCTTCTTGTGACCTTGAGTTGTATGCCTTGGTCCAAGCTTTGAGGAAATGGAGGCATTATCTATTGCCTAAATAATTGATGGTATTTTTTAATAATCAAGACTTAAGCTTTCTCAATTCCCAAGACAAGTTGAGTCATAAGCACATCAAGTGGACGGAGCACATTCAAGCCTATACCTTCACCATTAAACATTAAATGGGCATTGTAAACAGGGTTGCAGATGCACTTAGCTATAGGTTGCTAACTATACAAGAAGTGCAGATTAGCAGTGTGGGGATTAAGAACTTTAAATAAATTTATCCTAATGATCTAGACTTATCCCAACGTAATGAGGTGTGTATGTATTATGCTAACCATTTTCATCATGAATACTCTGATTTTACTTTGCACGAGGGCCTCTTGTTCAAGGGCAATCAACTATGTGTGTCAAGGGGTTCTATTAGGGAAAACCTCATACAAGAGAAGCATAATAGTTCTTTGAGTGGAAATTTTGGCATTTATAAAACCATAGATTTGGTACAAAGGTTCTACTATTGGCCTACATTTAGCAGGGATGTGAAGAGGTATGTGGAATGTTGCATTGTTTGTCAAAAAGCTAAGGGAGTTGCCACTAATGTAGGGCTCTACCGACCATTTCCCATTTCTTAAAGGCCTTGTAAATGTTTGAGCATGGATTTTGTGGTGGGGATACCTAAGAAAAAGCAGGTCTATGACAGTGTCTATGTCATTATAGACAGATTCAACAAGATGGCTAATTTTGTGCCATGTAGGACCACCCATGATACATGTACCAATGCTAATCTATTTTTCAAAGAGGTAAAGATACATGGCTTGCCTCTTAGAATAGTTTCTAATAGGGATACTAAATTTATGAGTCATTTTTGGAAGACCCTATGGCATAAATTGGGCACTAATTTATCATTTGGATTTTCCTATCATCCTCAAGCGGATGAGTAGACATAAGTGGTCAAAAGAAGCTTAGGGAACCTCTTGAGGTGTTTGAATAAAGAGTATGGCCAGAGTTGGGACCACATCATTGCATAAGTAGAGTATTCTTATAATGACACTATTAACAGAACCAGTGGGAAGAGTCCTTTTGAAGTAGTATATGGAGTGCATCCTAGAGGCATTATGGAGCTCAGGGATACGAAGGTAGGTGTAGAAGTCAATGGAGTAGCTAAAGACTTTTCTCTTTCAATGAAAGAGGTTCATGACATGGTCAAGCACAACTTGGAGTATAATACAACAACCATGAAGAAAAAAGTAGATGCCAAGAAGAGAGATGTGTAGTTTCAAGTTGGGGATTATGTTATCGTCCATCTCAATAAGAACAAATTGTTTAAAGGTGAATCACATAAACTTCATATGAGAAAGGTGTGGCCATGCATAATTCTAGCCAAGTATGGGGCAAATTCCTACCAAGTTGATCTACTAGCAAATATGGGAATCTCCACTACTTTCAATGTGGTAGATCTAGTAGCATACAAGGTCTCACTCCATCTTCTGCTTTAGCAAAGGATGTAGATCGGTAGGATGTTGTACCAACCCTACCCAAGTCCTCTACCAACAAGTTGCAAGCTGAGAAGATTCTAAGTTCCAAAGTGCACAAGGTGACTAGGAACAAGACCTATATGAAGCATCTTGTCAGGTGGTAGTGAAAACCAGAGAGTCTCACCAAGTTAAAATTGCTAGAAAGCAAAAATTGTATATTGACAATTTTGCAAAATGTGCAATTTTTCTTGCAAAATTGCAAGATTAATTAAAATGTTTATTGGGAGATTACCAATGCTTGGAATTTGGTTGAGTTCAGTATGAGATAGGTAAATGAATCCTTCTAAAGCATTTTGTACAGTACTGAAGTTTGGCATTGTATGTCATCTTGTAGCAGATCAACAAATTCATAATAGTTTGAATGAGAAATTGATTTTTTGAATGCTATGTGATTGGGGTACAAAATGTTGTTTTTATTTTAGTTGCTACTATGTGTTTACTAAGTTTTTGGTTTTGGTAGGAGTTTCATTCAATCCATTTTGTGTGAGAAAGAAATGGCATTTTTGTAAATAGGCTGCTCGTTGGCTTGTCTTGGGTAGTCTAGACAAAAAGATGTCTACCAGCATTCCCCATGGTTGAAACCTCATGAAACTCTAAGGAATACTAGTAGACATCTTGTAGCATATGTGGGAAGAAACATGGAATCAACACTAAAGGGCCAAGCCAATTCCTTGGAATCCCTAGGCGAAACCATGAGGTATTCGGCTAGAAACTTAGCTAAGGAGAGAGTCCATCTTGCAAGAGAAATACTTTTTGAGATGTATGGGTGTTAGGACCTGGTAAGGCATTGAGTGGAGTCACTACATGTGGAAGGACAAGTCTCCAAGTTCATTTGGAAGGAAGCAAGAGTGATATGTTTGTTGACTGGTCAAAAAGGCCATTAAACCCTAGCAAACACTTTAAAATAGGGTTAGGGCATCTAGTGCAAGTTGGTAGTTTGAAACCTTAGGAATCTCAAAGGCCTTGGAAAAGGGTATTAGAAAATTAAGTTCTTTTGGAGACTTCTTGAAGAAAGTTTTGCACAAAAACCAAATTAGTCAGTTTGGAGGGCTAATAGTCCTAATAGGAGATTATGAAGAAATCTAAGGGATCGTATTGAAACCTAGTGAATGAAGTGTGGAAAATGGATGGAAAGGAATCCAAAACACCCTAGAAAAAGCCTACATCCCTTTCAAGAACATATTAACCAATTAGGAGGCCAAAATGAAGTGTCAAGTTCATGATGAGCAAGCTTGGAAAGATAGGTTAGGATATGGGAAAAGTTATCCCTAGTGAAGTAGGGATATCTTGTGTAGTAAGGGTTATCTAAAAGGGTTATCCATCAACTACGTTACCCTAGCCTAATCCTATCAATAAATAAAGGCAGAGACAACCTAAAGTACTTTAAGATAAATGATTCCCTTTCCCAAGTTCGTTAGTTGATGTAGAACATAAAATTTTTAGACGAGGAGTATAATGAAAGCACTAGAATATTCTATTATTAAGATTTTGTCTTGTATATAATTTAAAATGCATTTATTACCATGATTTTATTGCATACGAGAGAAACACATAAATTCATAATCTAGATATACACCTACATAGGAGAAGATTTTTAAAAATCAAACCCTACATATAGTCCTTCCAAGAATCTCCCTTGATGTTTAGATGCTCCAACCAAAAAGCTCGAATTCTCTTCTTCCAAAGTCTCCCTCCAACAAGATCTTGTTCAAACCTATTTCACTAACCACTCAATAAATCACTCCACAAATTATGATACTATACAAATCAATTATTGATTTCATGAAAACTATTATCTCTCCCTTCATCATATTCCCAACCCCTCTCCTCAAAAAATATTTTCAAGATCCTAAATCTTGTTTTCCTTTCCAAAATGGATTTATTATTATATATTCCCCCACAAAACCTTTTTAATTTCTTATATATAGATCTGAGATGGTTGCAAGAGTTTCTTCCCATGAAGAATCTATTCAACCATAGTAGGTAGGTTATGTTAGAGTAAAGTGTTAATTTAATGTAATTTATTAATTTTACTTTATTTCCTTCTTAAGATTTCACTGTATGCACCTTTTGCATTCATATTTAATAATTAATTAGTAATTATTAAATAGTATTTACCTTTTAGGTAACCCCTTGTACCTTTTAGATTACCCTTTATGGGTTTTAATCTCCTTCTATAAGGATTGATCTTTTGTAATTATCTTTCACCTTTTCTTTTTCTAAGAATACATTTGCATAATTTTCAGAGCAAACCCTTGCCTTTGCATAATTTTTAGAGCAAACCCTTGCCTCCTCTTCTCTTTTTCTTCTCTATGACAAGCTTTTACATGCAGGTATTCATCAGGCTTTGTGGAATTGTATTGCTCAAATCCTTCATTGTATTAGAGTCAAATCTATTGTAGCTTGTTCAGTATTTGGAGAAAAAGAAGAATGAGGTTTTGACAGAATAGAAGGTGTCAAAACCCCTATTTCCATATAAAGTTTGTCCATTTTGGACAATGTTGATCTAGGGCACAAAAATTTTTTGCACAGTAGGGTTATACAACCTCTGCACGCAATCAGAGGCAAAAAAATATTTTTTTAAATTGCAATTTTAGTGGTTTTTGGACCGACACGGTTTGAAAAATTGCTAGCGGTAGTGGTAACCACCAATAGTCTCGCCAACCATAGTGGCTCTAGCACTGCTAGTGCTGGGCTTTGCCACCACCACTAGTGCCTCTGCTCCACCCTCCTTCACGGCCCTGCCATTGTAGCTACACCATCAAAAAGCACCACCCACATGCCACTTTGCTGGCGGTGGAATTTTTATAAAAAAATTATTATTTAAAAAAAAATTATATTCCTCCCAAGGGGCCTATTATTTTCTCATGATAACTTGAGCATATCGAGGTTTTTTTTGATTTGACAGAAGTGCTGGAAAGCTAGTTCCAAGATGGAGATGACGGAGTAGGGATTTTTGGGATTTTTTTTCTAGATTGGTACCTATTTTGGCACTTGAAGGTTTTTGGTGACTTCTATCTTTCAGGGGGCATAACTTTTTCGTTATAGCTTCATTTTTTGTTTCGAAAAAAGTGTAAAAAATCTCTTCTCAAGTACTTTCCAAATTCTCTATCATTTCACCAGTATTTTATACTAGCTATTTGTGATTCATATCTAAAGATTTTTTTCTCTTCTCTCATTTACGCAATCTATTTGTAAGCTAGGGTTTGTTTTATTGCATTGTGGGGGGTGCTTTTATATTATTTTATGTTATTATATCATTATATTAGAAAACTTGAAAAAACCTTTCTAAAACAATGGTCAAGACCACTTCTTCTCTGGAACTTTTGACCCCTCACAATTACCACACTTGGAAGACCTCAATGACTCAAATTCTCTAGTCAAAAGGGTTGTGGTCATGTTTAGATATCACGCAACCTATTTTGCAGAGACCTTTTGAGGTCATGCAGCACAGAAACAAAATGGATGAGGCAATCAAATTGATTGCATTATAGGTATCAAATAGTCTACAGTTTCATTTGGACAGGTGCAATACTCCTCTAGCATTGTGGACCAAGCTTCATGGCTTGTTTGGTATTTTGAATGAGCTCAGGGAACTTCAAATAAAGGCAGAGCTAACCTCACTTGTTCCAGATTCCTTTTTGACTATTGATGACTTCTTGGTGAAGTTTAATCAATAGAGATCCATGTTGTAAGGTTGTGGAAAGATGAAGACTAATGCTGAATGCATGTATCTGATTCTCTCTAAGCCTCAAGGGAATTTTTAGATATTTTCTTCCACCTTCTATTCCACCAAAGATTCTTTGGGGAATAGATTTTTTATGCCTACTTTTGAGGTCTTTTGTAATCACTTGACTAGAGAGCAGTCAAAGCTTACATAGTTGGATATTATGACTGGTTCCAAGACAAAGGCATTAGTTGCTCAAACATCTATAGGAAAGCTAAAGCATAAACCAAAGCATAAGTCAGATTCAATAGGTAGTGAGAGTTCCTCCAAGCCTTCTCCCAAATTATATGCTCAGAAGCCCTCTCATAAGGGTAATTCTTCTAAGTTTGGTGAGTCTTCCTCCAAGACTAAGAAGTACATAGGTGAACCTTGCAAATTTTGTGGCAAGGAAGGACATCTAGTTTTTAGGTGTTGGAAACATCTTGAGGCATTAGAGGAGGCCATGCAACATTCTAGTATTGCTTCTCTGAAGCCTCCACCTCCACCTATAGGGAAAGGACATGCTCTTTCTGCACAAGCATTATCTTCTATAGCTTCTTGGATTCTTGATTATGGACCTTCCCATCATATGACACACTCACTTGATTTGGCTACCTCACTTGTTCAGAGTGTTACTATAAAGATTATAGTTGGTGATTCTTCTTAGCTTTCAGTCACAAGTTTAGGAACTATCTCTTTAGAAGGTGGTTCACTACAGGATGTTCTCCATGTTCTGGCCATTTTTATGAACCTCCTGTCTATCTTTCTGATTTTTCATTCAGGCTCTAGAAAGACAGTTGAGTTCTCACCACATGATGTGGTTATTCAAGACCTCCATGGTCATGACTTAGTTATTCCTATGAGGAGTATTGATCTTCAGTCTCGCTTATATCAATTTGATAGCTTTGAGAGCTTTGATTCTATAGGTGCTTCTTTGATTGCTCATGTAGACATAGTGAGAAAGATTTGGCATGAGCATTTTGGCCATGTCAACTATAGATATCTATAGTAGATAAGTACATAGGAGCTAGTGATTAGGTTACCTTAGATCTCTTGTATTGACAGTGTGTGTCAAGGTTGTGCACTTTGAAAACATCATAGAGATCCTTTTCTAGTAGGTAGATCCACATGTGCTAAGGCACCATTAGAGTTGATACACAGTGATCTTATGTCATTTCCCACTCCATCTTTTTCAGGTGCTCGATATATGCTCATCTTCATTAATGATTTCTCTAGATGCACATGGGTGTACTTTTTGAAGTACAAGTCTAATGTCTTTGATTCTTTTTGAATCTTTAAGACATTTGTGAAGAAGTAGTAAGGTCTTCCTATCAAGCATATATGTACTAACAATGGGGGGGAATATGTGAATTAGTCTTTCAGAGATTTTTGCACTAAGCATGGTTTACAATATTAGTTCTTTGTTCCCTATATACCTCAATAGAATGTGGTTGTAGAGAGAAAGAACAAGACATTATGAAAGATGGACAATTGTATGATTCAGTCTAGATTTATGATTTCTTCATTTTAGGATGAAGCTGTCAATTGTGCCAACTATAATCAGAATCGGATACCTTACAAGATATTGCAACACATGACTCCTGAGGAGGCCTGAAATCATATCAAGCCTAATGTTTGTACTTTCTACATTTTTGGTAGTGAGGTTTGGGCATTTATTCCAGATACTCAACGAAAATCCATGGAGAAGAAGAACTAACCACTCATGGCTACTGTGAGGATGTGAAGGTGAACAAATTCTTTAATCCTAATTCTAGAGATGTCTTATTTCAGTGAGATGTTTAGTTTGATGAGTATTATCCTTCGATGGATCCTCCATCTCTAGCTTCTTCCTTACTACCCAGTACTTCCTCTACTCCTCTATAGGATTATGCATCCTTTGAGGAAGATATAGATATCGATCCCCCTTCATCACCTCCACCAGATGTTTTGCGAGTGCCCAAGTGGGCTCGTGATACTGTTGATGCAACTAGACCTTTCGCAAATGATCCTATAGATACTCATTGCACTCATGCTCAGACTACTAGTAGTGGCCTTTTGAGTCATACCAATTGAAATGATCCTTAGATTTTTTCACAAGTGACAAGACACTCAAAGTGGGATATGGCTTTTTGATGAAAAACCACACATGGGATCTTTGTCCTCTTCCAAAAGGAAGAAAGTTGGTTCAGTGTCGTTGGGTGTACCATACCAAATATGTTGCAAATGGTTCTATTGATAGGTATAAGGCACATTTGGTTGCAAAGGGTTTTTAATAGGTTGAGGGTATTTATTACTTTGAAACCTTTGCCCCTATTGCCAAGATGAATTCTATTAGCCTTGTACTCTCTCTAGCAGCTTCACAAGGATGAACAGTTTTTCAGATGGACATGAAGAGTTCCTTTTTGCATAGAGACCTTCATGAGGAGATCTATATGGAGCAACCTCATGGTTTATTGCAGGACTCTTCATTAGTATGCCGATTTCAAAAGTCTTTATATGGTCTGAAACAGGCTCATAGGGCTTGGTATGAGAAGATGAATTCCTTCTTGCTTGCTTCATAGTTCACTCACTGTCATTGTGATCCTATGGCTTACATTCAGCATCATGGGGCTAATTTATTGATACTTGTGCTTTATGCTAATGACCTCATCATCACAAGAAGCTCAGTCTCCATGATACAGGGTATTTAACAAGCATTGAGAGAGAAGTTTGAGATGACAGATCTTGGACTTCTACACTATTTTTTGGGCCTACAGGTTGTTCAAGCTTTAGATAGGTAGCCATACTCTAGTAGAAGTATGCTCTTGATATGCTTTAGAGATTCAACATGGTTGATTGCAAGCTTGACCCCACACCTTTTTAGTTAGGTGTTGTTTTATCTACCACTTTCTCTACTCCTACAATGGATTCCACTCTATATAGACAACTTGTGGGTAGTTTGGTGTACCTAACACACATACGTCCTGATATTTCCTTTGTAGTTGGACTTGTCTCTGGATTCTCCCATGATCCTCATGAGAGTCATTGGAAAGATTCCAATATATCTTGAGGTATATTAGAGGTACAACACATTATGGCATTCACTATACATTAGGGGATCCTCACATTGTTGGTTTCACATATTCAGATTAGGTTGGTGATGTTGATGATCACAAGCCTACTTTTGGTTTTGTATTATGTCTTGGTTCTGGTCTTATCACATGGTCTTGAAAGAAGCAACATGCTCACACATTATCATATACAGAGGCAAAATATAGGGCAGTTGTATTGGCTAGTCAGGAGGTTTTGTGGCTATGACAGTTGATGACAGAGTTTGGATTTTCTCCTGATAGTCTCACCTTTTTGTGGTGTGACAATCAGAGTACTATGCACATTTCATGCAACCCAATTGAGCATCAATAGACCAAACACATTGATCTTCACATGCACTTCATTAGGCATCTCATTTAGGATGGCACCTTGACCTTGGAGTACATTTCTACTATAGAGCAAGTTGCAACATCTTCACTAAACCTTTTGCATCCCTGCGATATCTTCAGCTATGTTCTATGCTTGGGGTGAATGAAGTTTTCCTTGGGGGTCTCAATGATGAGTCCTTTCTTCCTTCTTTTTCTACTATCTCTTTTTGGAGTAGAGTTTTTCCCACTAGGTTTTCTCTATTTCTCCATTTGATAGAGATTTAGTTGTGATTGGGTACATCATTAGGCCTTGTTGTTGGGACCCCAGTTTACTTTTAGCATTGCACTATAGTTTCCTTTCTCTTTCTAGATTGTTTGTAGCTGCATTATTGTTCATCTTAAGGGGGGGTGTTAGAGTAAAGCATTAATTTAATTTCATTTATTGAATTCCCTTTATTCCCTTCTTAATATTTTACTTTATGCACCTTTTACATTCATATTTAATAATTAATTGGTAATTATTAAATAGCATTTACCTTTTAGGTTACCCTTTGTACCTTTTAGGTTACCCTTTTTGGGTTTCGATCTCCTTCTATAAGGATTGATCTTTTGTAATTATATTGTATCTTTTCTTTTTCTGAGAATACATTTGCATAATTTTTAGAGAAAACCCTTGTCTCCTCTTGTCTTTTTCTTCTCTGTGAAAGGTTTTCATATGCAAGTATTCGTTGGGCTTTGTGGATTTGTGTTTCTGAAATCCTTTGTGTTGTGTTTAATAAAAAAACTATTTATTTAATTTGGCTAAATTATATTTTACATAATAATATATTTAGACTCACTAAATAACCTAACACACTTACCAAATAGTTAATTATTATTTTTTAATAAAATAATAACCAACTTAAATAATTTAAATATTATATGTTATGAAAGAGGTATCAAGAAAAAATAGATAACACATTGGCAACCTGGGGCCCTCACATCTAAGTAGACTTAGGTTCCACTCCCCTAACTAGGATAGTAACAGTAGTCATATTAATAATAATACCAATTAAGTATTATATATACACATTTTTGTAAATTGTGGGATCAATTGGTGTAGGGGTGGAGTTACCAAGTATCCACTTATAATACAATGGTAGCTAGTGAGTCTCACATCTTAGGGGTCTTGGGTTCAAATCTCCATAAATCCTTTTTAATTATCTTTTGTTTCATCTTAAATAATTTCATTTTTAATTAAATAATTTTTTACTTATAAATAATTTTTTTTGGCTCTTCTTTTAATCAAGCATGTATTAATGAGGGCATATATGGAAATGTATTAGCTCTATAAGCATATATATATATATATATATATATATATATATATATATACACACACACAAACATTAATCAATCATAGACATGTATATTATATCATTTAATTAATACTAAATATTCAACAATTACTTTTTATTATTACATGTACTAATATCACCATAGAGCTACTATGCAATCATCACAATGAAACAAAACTATCATGCAAACCCATACTAGCAAATCCAAAAAATACTCAATAAATCAATGCAAGTCAACTAGACATCATGAAAGACAATAATCCAAACTCTCAAATCTAGCCATATAACAAGAACAAGTGCTAACGAAAAGACAATGATCAAGTTGCTTAGTGAAAAAATGGAAGCATTCTATAAGGTAAGGCCTCCACTTTCACACTAACATTTAACACAAGAGAAAGAGGGGAGTCCAAGCATAACTCTCAATATAATTTAAGTTAGATTAGAAAAAACCAAGGAGATAAAGGGATGTTAATGTTAAACCCTAATTACATCAAGGAAGCATGCAAACCAATCCTTTTTCATGTAATGTAAATTTGATTGATGAATATGTAGAGGTAAATGGAAAATTGAACTAATTGATTTAATGAGAAATATAAGGTAGGTTTTGGTGCTAAATGTAATCAATATACCCAATTAAGATATGCAAGTAGGTCTAGGCTAAAAAGAGAAATGAATGATAAAGTCCTCACCTTGAAATGTGCAGAGGAATATTTTTTTTTGCTCCAAATATTTAGATCTAAACATGTGACGGATCTTCTAACTACATATTCATGATCACATCTAAAAACCCAAAAAATGTTGTTTTTTTGTGGGTGTTGACTAGGTCACTATATTTCAGATGCTTTATGATGAATTCACTGTATTCCTAGGGGACTATAGAAAAGTTGACTCAAATTTTACATAAATGGTTCAATAAATTATTTTAAAGATCTATGGTTGAAATTCTATTATCTTGGTCATGTAGACATAAAATCTTGTTTTTTTAAATTTAATTTTGGGTGGATGAGGGATTTCCTTGGTCAAGCCCTAGACTGAGGAATCAACCCTAAAATTGAGATTTAAATGTGTAAATGAAAGGAAGACAAATTTAAATATTCACCCTGCACGTAAGAACCCTTGTCAATGTTCTAGATGTAACTTTTTGAATGTATTAGGATATCTCTTCAAATGTAATGGATCTACCAAAACCAATCATGGAGCCATGGATGTAAGTGTTCATCAATGAAGAAGATGATGAATGATTCAAAGTAAATCTCCTCCCTTGATGGAAAAAAAAAAGCTATGTCTTGAAGAGGAAATGCTCACAAAGTATATGTGAATCTTTGAATGTCTTGAATGCTTACTAGAAATTTGATTTCTTGAATGCTTGAATACTTAAGCTTGCCTTTTTATTGATTGATTGATTGTGAATTTTATGTTAAATGAAAATTAGGTGTCTAGGCTTCCTTTTATACATATTTTAGGGCATAAAAATAAAGTAGGCCAATAAGACTACCCGATTATTAAATTTAAAATCCTAAGACAAAATTGGTCATGAGATTAAATTTTTTTCTAAGGATCAGGTTAATTTGATCGATGTGTTCCTAGAATAGGTCAATCTGGCTCTAGGCATTGTAGAATAGGTTGAATTGGGTTGACATTTTTTAGGGTTTCCGCACAAGGAGCTAATATTAAGGTCTTAAATACTACATTAGTTGAAGTAAAAAATATGGACCAGAACAAGAGAAAAAGGTGATTGAGAATGAATCTCTCCATGGTACATAAGATCACCAAATGATGGGAACTAAAAGATCTTTATAATAAGTGTGTATCTTTTAAGACAATACATTTAGCCCCTGCTTTAGTGGGAATATAAGTTTCATTACACTCATGGTAGATTAGATTAAAAAGTAAGAGTTGATCTTATCACAACTAGGGAGACAAAGAAATCCGCAAGCCCCCCAATAAACTTGACTCTCCATCATATCCAAAGCCAAAATATAAGAGATGTCACTAAAAAGAAAGTGTATCCAACTCATCCAAAAATGTTTATGTTCCTTATTATAAATGAAATTGAAAAGAAAGATGTGTCATGACAAAAGATGTTGTTGAATGGTCTAGCAAGCATGTGTGACATGCTAGTCGATTCATAAAAAAATCCTCCTCAAGGAACTCCATGTCCCAAAAAGAAGAATTGAAAAGATGTAGGGATAAGGATGTGTGTGTCCTAAAGGGATTAGAAACACAATTAGGTTTCCTAAACTATCAATAGTCCAAAGAAGGATCAAACAAAAATCAAGCCTCCTAGACTATTACTAATCCAAAGAGATATCAAGATCAAGGATCAGACCTCTCTAATTATCAGTAGTCAAAAGAGAGATACAAAAGAACAAAAATTAAGTCCCCGTGAATTATCAATAGTTCAATAATGGTAACCAAATTATCAATGTGTGTCTGTGTGTTCAAAAGTGAGTAGAGTGTATGCCTCCATATTAAAATGATTGCAAATGCCTTAATGATATAAATGAATTTAACTAAAGTGTACATGCATCCACCAAGAATGTTAATACTATGAAATGCCCCTGAGAGAAAAAAGTTCAAGTGAAATCAACACATTACAAATGAGAGAGTGTGAGGGAATCTACTAGCTTTGGGGTTAGTATGATCATATGATAATATGTAATAATAGATCAAGTATAAAATCCATCACTCCCCAAAGGAATTATAGCTACAACATAATGGAGAAAAAAGTATGTAAGATATACAAAGAAGACTCTTTTTGATTTGGCAATATGAAGACCAAAAATAATCAGTAGTACCATGCTGCAAGCATCCAAGAAGACTAGATAATGACACATATATGAACAATACTACATATTCAACATAATAAGTAATGACATATAGAAGAAAAGAGATAAAAATGGTATAATGTGTATGACATATTTGATTACTTTTTCATCTTGCACCAACATAGAAACAAGAATTGTCTAAAGAAATAGAGACAAAATATATAACAAAGAGTACAACATTAACACACAAAAGCTACTATGCTAGAGAATTTCACATCAAGTGTGTTGAATGCCCCCCATCTTGGCCTATAACATTAGGGAAAGGTGGGATAATCAGAATAGGAACAACATCCAACACATTAGGAACGACCACTAGATATAAGAAAGGAAACTTGTGGGAGCCATTATGCTCTTCACTAGGGGTGAGTATTAGTTGAATAGGAAGCATGTAAGGAAAATCATAATCCATATCAATAATTTCATATTCATCATCACTAAAATGTGTTGTAGAATCATTATCAAAAATATCTTCCATATCAAGACTTAATAGAATCTAAAATATGAAGATAATCATCATGTTTATCATTTGCATGTTACTATGATTAACTTCCTCCAAATAATCAAGCATGGGTTGACCGAAGGAAGGAAAAGGTTGAGATAATTAAGAAGAAACTTTAGAAGAAATACAATGAGCCTCACCTTTAGCTTCATGGTCCTTATGACGTTGGAGGGCATAATGGTTATGAATTATTTTGAAAGATAAATTTGAAGGCTCAGATTCAATGGTCATAGGTTCCAAGGATGGAACATCTACATGTTGAGGAATGGTAGGTAGAGGAATATGTAGGGTAGGTCGAACAACTATAGAAGGATCAACTATAGGAAGGCTAAGCTCAATGATATTTTCTATCTTATACTTCTAAAAGGATTAATAGAGATGATGAAGACATTCAAGTGTTGTTTTAGGGAGACTTGACCAATAGATGTCCATCTCAGTATAATTACAAGGATGCAAGGGTTTAAAGGAAATGATTGATGGTGAAAATTTTGTCTTTATGGGGAAATTCGATGCACTTATGAATAGGAGAGGATACAAATTGCATAAAAGAGAACCATGAAATACCAAGCTTGGCTTGAAAGTGATCATAAGTAGGAAGAAACACAAATGTGATATAAACAATTGTATAAGAAAGAATCACTGGAAGGTTGATAGAACCTTGAGAATGATAAAGAAAACCATTTCAAGTTTAGATCCAAATGGTAGATGCATTGTAGGTATCTTTATGAAATCTATTATTGGCAATATGTTCTTTAGTGATAACATTGACAGAGGAAGAAGGATCAGTCAAAACACTACGAGAAGGGATATGAGAAACCCTAGTGGTAATGTAAAGACTCAACATTACCAATGATAAAATGTTGAGATGGTTTGAGAAAAGGTTTGAGCACAAAGTTTTGGAGAAAGTCTCAACAGAGTTTGCAATTAGGCAGGTTAAACTTTCTAACCTTACCACTAATTTGGAAGGAATTTTGACAACTATTCATTCTTTGTATGAAACTTTGTGATGTTGATTTCTTCATTATGGAGAATCAACACTCTGTTGAACAAATACAAGCTTATTTGAAGGCTTGTACTATTTCTTGAGCAAGAACACAAGTTCAAGGTCCCATTCATATAATAAATTGACATTTGATCAAGTTTGGTCGAGTTGATGGCTAAAGACAACATCATTAGAAATAAATTGATTTCAATCCAACTCACATTGCTACCCCATTTGGAAATAATACTAGAAAGAGTTATCAGTTACACAAAATCTAGTCAAGAGAGATTCACATCTCTTAACTACAAATAGCTAAATTGATTTAGTTGCATAGCTAGAAATCCATATCGAGGTTCTGGAATCAGTACAAATAAGATAGAATCAAGGATTAGAGGTGATTTTGGAAAATCACAAAACATTTTTGGACAATTATAAGTTTACCCCTACAAACTCCAAGACATAGAGTATCAAAAAGAAGGGGGAAAAACATTCATGACATCAATCATTCACAAAAGAACTAGACAAGTCAACATCATTGATCACACAAGTACGAAGAGACATGTATATATTGTATAACAAAGTCAAGTTTTTGGATACCGAATTATAATCAAAGGGGGAGTGTAATTTTTTGTAACTTTGAATGAACAGCTAAGTCATGGCAAAGTATTTTTTTCACTTATGTCAAAGGGGAAGATTGTTGATCTCTAAGCTTTGCTCCCTATTAGTGTCTAGCACTTAGTCATTTCCTAGGCAGTGTTGGTTGGTTATAACTATGATTGAGCCATCAAGAGAAGGTTGAGCTACATGGACTTATTTATTTTTCTCTACATATTGAGCAAGGCAAAGGTCTTGAAGCACTCTAGTAGAGATCAAGCTACTATACATGTCGAGTGAAACATATGGAGACCAAATGATATAAAGTTAACTTATGCCGAGAGAATCTATATATGTTGAGTCTATAGAAGTAGAGAGATAACATGTATGTTAGTTATGATTGAGCGTCAGGACATTTAATTGTCAAGTAAACTAGTTTTGACATGTGTTTTTAATGACACAAGCACTTATGTAAATCATTTTGGCCAACTTATGTGCGACATTTATGAATTGTAGAGACAACTAAGGAGAAAATTACACGTTTTGTTAGAAGGCATTAATCCCAAGAAAGGCATATTAGCCAATCTAAAAATCCAAAAGGTTAAATAGAAAAATAATGAATTTTGGATTGTTTATTATGATCTAGAACCTTCCACAATTATTTTTTAAGAAGGGATCAAACCCTAAATTATGTAGAGAGCATAGAGAAGTAAGAAAGAGTGTGAAGGAAGATCGTGTATGACCGAAGAGACTAAAGATCGGAGCAAGGAAGGATTGGTGTGATAGAGAGATCACACATATCAACCTAGCAATGAAGATCAAAATATAACAAATCAAATTTAGATATTGTAGAGAGGAGATATGTAATAAGTTTCATACATCAAACATAAGGATTAGGTACTGAGACATTCTTACTAGTGTATTAGGGAAAATCTCTTAACATAGTGGTTTTAAAAAATCTTGTTAAATCTCCAAACAATGTGCTTACTTCATTGTAAGTTTAAATCCTTTTATTAGGGTAGACCTAATAGTCTTGTATTGCTTCTATGTGGGAGATTCTGCAAAAGGGGAAAGTTATGACTTACTTTGAGAGACTCCATGGGTATGAACCACACATTACTGAGATCTTCTTCAAAAATTGGTTTGAAGAAAGGGTCACATTGCATGGGGTCACAGTGAACTTGGCTGAAGAGTTTATATCTGAGCTTACTAGGCTTCCCATGGAAGGGATACAATTTAGTAAGGAGACTAGTATCTTGAATGTGGCTTTTAATAAATTCCCAAAGACAAAAGTTGAAGAGAAAAACTTGGAGAAAATTGGAGGCTTCTACAACCTAAAATAGATTAAGGTCATCTGGAGGGATGTGTTGTCATGTATTCGTGAGTATTTTATTCGTGATGGTAGAACAAAGAGAGTCCATAAATTTCACTTTGTTTT
The DNA here is from genome assembly GCA_028749045.1 of Cupressus sempervirens. NCBI lineage: Eukaryota > Viridiplantae > Streptophyta > Pinopsida > Cupressales > Cupressaceae > Cupressus > Cupressus sempervirens. Next base: position 707,855,607 of record CM053786.1, on the reverse strand, counting down.
CCTATATCATCTTAGGCATAGAAATAGTATCTTCTTTCAATTTTAATTGAAGTATTCTCTGCTTCAAAGCCTCTACGCTCATAGGAAGAAATAATCTCATCCTGTGCTTCATGAGGGTTTAATTTTACTTATAGAAAATTTTTGTAAAAGCAAGGTCATTAAATCCTCTCTAATTTTGGAGAAGAAGCAAAAAGTGTCTAGCAATGATCCTCATTCTAAGAGAATTAAGGTTAAAAGTGAGGAGGGCACAAGTTATAGCAAGAGTATAAAAAATGGTTTCAAATGGGAGAGTAATAAGAAAAACATGGAGGAAATCATGGAATCTGAGAATTCTGACAATGATGACAAAATAGAAATGGGGGACCTTAGTTCCAACCTAGATGGATATTCTACGAGCAAAGGGGTTTTGACTAGTAAAGATAATGTGGAGGGTAGAAAGGACAGAATTATTGATTCTAATGTTGGGTCAGAAACTCTAGGGGAGGATGAAGAGAAACATGGTGTTCACCCCTCCCATACAAAGAGGAATGACAGTGAGGAGAAAATGGAGGTCACTGAGGCTCTTGAGGCTACTACTTTAGCTTTGGCTAAAATTATCCAGAGTACTGCAGAAGCAAGTAAAGAGGTGGTGAATATCATCAAAGAGTTGTTGTAGGTTTTGGTTGTGGGTGCTGATGTGTTGGTTGTTGGTTCATGTGATTTTACCGGTTTTTCTTTTAGTTTTCCAGCTTGTTTAAAACTCTAGGTTCTAGGTCCTTGTAAAACCTGGTCACTTTTATATGGTTTAAACTTGTGGTTTCATATCCCTATAAAACCTATTTTTTGGGTGATGGTTTTATCTTTTCTTCAGGTTTTAGGTCCTTGTAAACTTGGTAGTGCTTAATGTTTATCTCTAGTTTATTATAAAGGGTTTCAGGTCCCTTCAAAACTTGTTTTTACCTTAATTAAAAATAGTCTTGTATTTCTTTTAATCAAGGAGATCCCTTACAGGGTAGATCATTAGAAGTGATCAAACCGTAGCCCTAACATGAAAACTTTGTTGTTGTAGAAGTAAACATGTGTGCGTGTCATCCCCACTCCAATTTTACCTTCACCTTAGAGGGTTTCTGGGTTACCAAAATATTTGTGTTATGTGTTTCTATTTTCATGGAATATGATATGCATAGTTAGATTCGTTTTAGTTTTATAGTTCATGATTATATGGTATGAGATCTAAGATATGATATGGATTAGGAATGAATTCAATTAATTTGTTATTTTGTTTTAGGAGCTAATTTTTTATTAATCCTAATTCACCCTCCCATGCCCTTCCCCCCCCACTCCTCCCCACCTCCCTCTCAGTATCTTTTTTCCCAATAAGACTTCCAACAATATCAAGATTAAATGCAAGCAAATAACAAACAAACTTGGATTTTACTACATAGATGCAACCAAAATGAGTCCCCACGCAATCTTGTAGCAAATCAACAAGGGAACCCAAATGGACCTTGTTGTTGTGCTCAAGATTGAAAGATGTGAATGAACACAACTATGATTAATACCAAGATTGAATGAAATTCCAAATGAGTATGAATATATGTTAAATTATCAAGAATGCTTCAAAAGGTGGCTATGGAAGCAACCATTCTTCAAAGCACTCAAGGGAGGTAAATATGTAGAAATGCTTGAGACAAGGGTCTTATTTAGACCTTGAGGAGGTGACATCTATGGAATCCACATAGATACCACAAGGGAGATACATGGGCTAAAGGAAAAGCCATGCAAAAGTCAAAAAGATCCCTTAAGGTTTGAGTGGCTCAAGGTATGCTCACACATGTGTCAGAAACCTTTGGAAAAGGAGTGGGGGACAGAGGTATAAGAGTGCCTTATGGAGGAGTTAAGGAAAGAGGGGCTTCTTGGGATTGAGTTGCTCACACATGTGTGAGCAACCCATTAGGAATAAAAGGTGGTTAAAACATCATTAGGATTAATTAAACCTTAGTTGCAAGTGGGTAGACTTAGGTGGGTGAGAATAGACAAGGCTTTACGTATGATTTATGATTAAATAAAATAGGATTTAATTTAATGGTGGGTTTAGGAATTTTAATCATGTGGGGGGATTTAAATAAATGGGATTTATTTAGAAGGGGGATTTATGGAGTACTATGTGTTAAATAAATTTAATACATTAGGGGAGAATAGGTAGAAAAATGTAACAAAAATAATTAAGTATTAAATAATTAATTAAAGAGCTACGTGATATATTAAATTAATTAATATAGTGTTTGGGATAATTTTAAGTGTCTACATAAGCTAGACTATATGGCAAGAGTTACTTGACAATTTATGTTGGAATGCCAACAAATGGGCTCATAGGTGGATTTGTAGTGCTACTTGAGTGGCCCTCCTTGAATCAATCATTTAGACACTTCCTATTTTGAGAAGTTTAGTCATGCCTATACATATGTATCTTCTTATGGAATTCAATGCTCTCTTGCTCCATGTTATCTACAGTCGTAGTTTACAAAATTCTAAGTGGAGCATGATTAAATATGAATTTATGTGTTTGCCAAAGGAGGGGGCCTCAGTCTTCATTTAACTATCATAAGATAGTAGGCTCTTATAGTTAAATTATATTGGCATTGGTGTACTAGCCAGAATCTACTTTGGGCTCACATCCTCAAGCATGAGTATTTACAAGGAGTTGAGTATTTGTAACTTTCTCATGATCCTCTAAAAGCTGTGCAATATATAGCATGACCCATTTAAAAATATGAGCTCAATTTGTTAAGAGGGGCTTTCTAATCTACAATAGGGCCTATGTGACTCTCTTTTTCATTTGAATCCTAGGATGGTCATCCCTATCTTCTCTCCACGTATCCACATTTGTAGGCCCTATGTGGTTATGTTATAGAAGAGTGGAATATGGTTATCCATTATAAGACCATTCAACATTTAGGCCTATCTATTGGGTATAGATGGACACATTTTTCTAAATGGTCATCAAGTGATTGTTGACACAAAAGTATGCACCCTTGGTTGAGGTATGACCCTCAAGATCAGACCTCATGTGTCATGGAAACAACCTCCAAGTGTGGGACTTGTGCTCTGAGGTTGAATCTTTGATGAAGGCAATCCTTATAATCATGATGTACCTATATTACCACTTATGAGGAAAGGGGAAAAGGAATGCATAAAATAAATTGCTGAAAGGGAAAGGGGGTGATGCACTGGATTGAAATTTTGGTTACAACTCTACCTATAGCTACATAGAACATGAATGAAAAGCCCAAATACATAGTTCTAAGCTCCAATCTATCTCCTAAGAACTCACATGCAGGTTAGAACTGGTTAGATGTTGAAAGGAGGAAAAACTTCACAACATAACACTTTACCAACAACTTAAACACAACATGCAAATCTAAGAAACTAGAAAAGAAATATTCACTACAAGGCAAATAACATGCACAAGACAGTAGAATGTGAAGAAGAGGTAAAACTAAGAAGTTTCATTAATGAAAGGTAAAGGGGAGTTACAGTTGCAGAGCATAATGTTGTTGTAAAAGAACCATAGAAGAATGCAAAACATATTTACAACTTTTCTTTATAAAGAGTTCAAGCATAACTTAGATCTAAACATTGAGCTCAAACCCCAACTAGTGGAGTTAAGAGTTGTAGAGAAGCAATAAATGGATATCAAAATAAAATTTGATGTTGAAGTGTAACTTGTTGTAGAAGTGTTAGGAAGGGAAAAAGAAGATGTACCTAGCCATAAAAGAGAAAATCCCAAAAGATTTGATTTTTCCAAGCATTGAAGAGGCATGTAGATGCATTGGTGGCATGCAAACAAAGCCCAAAAGTTGCCCAACATTAAATGAATAGGTCCTTGTAATGTGTGTTGGAGACAAGAAGTCAATTTGCACCGCTGTAAAAAATCACAGGATGGGATGACACACAACTCAGTCAACACTAGAGACCAAGCTACTCAGTCAAAGAACAAACCGAGCCAGTTGGCACCAAAACAAATTTGGCACTTGATAAAAGGGAAAAAAGAGCCAACACAAAATGTTAACCACCAACTTTGGCATGTTAACCTGCCAAAGAATCCAACCCATTGAAGATATCTCAAATCAATTATATGTGATGGGTTGAATGGGGGTGAATATAACCAACATTATTGGCAACTCATAGGGGATACTTGCCTACTAAATATAGATCAGTGGCCTTAAGAAATCCATTGGCCATAGAGTCACCAGAAGAGAATGATGCACTAGCCCACCTATAACTTCACAAAATTCTGCAACCAACAAAAAACAAAAACCTTCAGGGAGCTCCGGAAAGCCTCGAGAACAACTGTGCATGTGCACTTCTTGGAAAGCTAAAACACCTACTCTACTATGTAGAAATATTTACAATTACATAAAATCAAACAAAACCATTAACTGGATTATTGAAGTAGCTACCCTTTCTTACAAGTTGATTTCTTATTCCATGCACATGGGCAACTAGACAAATCAACAAGCATGACAAGCATGTTGTTGCACTTTGGATCATCTTCCCAATATTGAAAATAGTGAAGCTTTCTAATAGTGGGACATTGTGATTTTGAGAAAAAATTGTTGTGGTGTCCACAACACATGCCCCATTCCTCGCTAGGAATGGGGACCCCCTACTTTTTTCAACTCTCGGACTCACAATTCGAGAGTTGGGAGAAGAAAATTTTTTAAAAGTTTGCGTCGTAGAGTTGTAAAATTCAAAAAAAAAAAAAATCAAAATCACAACATATATATATATATATATATATATATATATATATATATATATATATATATATATATATATATATATATATATATTTGTATGTCTATAAGTGCATGCGAGGGGAATGCATGACATGCATTGCGTGCCATGCACACATGGCCCGACGGGAAGGGCTATAATACCAAACCATCCCTTTTTTTTTGTTTTTTTTTCTCATTTTTACACTGGCATTTCGAGAGACCCCATCTTCATCTAAGGTATGGCTGTGTTTTTGACACGACACCACTCATACATTATCAGCACCGCCCACATATGGTGTGCGTTGCCCTTTAAGCATGGCGCCCTAAGCGTTGGCCACCATTCATATATTATTTCCATGGCATATACTTAATGCGGGCCGCGCCCACAGTTGGTGCCACCATACATGGCGCTGCCACATACGATGTGCGCCGCTCGTAACATACACCATCACACTTATAGTTTGTGTCACCATAAATGGCGCCACCACATACAGTGTGTGCTACTCGTAACATACACCACTACACTCATAGTTTGTGCCACCATACATGGTGCTACCACATATGGTGCGCGCCATGCATAACATACACTACTGAGCTCACAGTTTGCACCACCATACGTGGCACTGCCACATACGGTGCGCGTTGTGCATAACATTTGGCGCTCACATTTTGACGCCATCACACATGGCGCCGCCACATATGGTGTGCACCACACCCACATATGGTGCTATTTCCACATTTTGTTTGGGTGCTGCTATAACTTTTTGGCTTTTCGCTCACTTATGGCGTAGTTCACGCATCATCTTGCTGCTCTCATACATGGCGCACACTGCACCCAAGTTCGGCGCCATGTCCAAAACCTTAAATTGGCATCAAATGCACTGAAACCTATTATCGTTTCACCACGCCCGTGTTTGAAGTGGTTTTCTGTTTTGTTAATTTAAAATAATTTTGAAAAAAGCAAAAAATAAAAAAAATAAAAAATAAAAAAAAATAAATATATATATATATATATATATAAGAAAACATTTAATAAATTTTCAAACCAAATAAGTCCCCAAGGGGGACTTTTTTTTCTTACATTGTTTCTTTTTTTTTTCTTGCTATCTAGTGACTGATGATATTTTATTCTCTCGTAATGCGCAGGTAACATGATCAAATGGTGTCTACATTTGGAAAAGCAGTGAAACCAGTTGTTTTCAAGTTCCAAGGCATACGCCCAAAGTCAAGATTACATGATGAGTATGCTGAGATCAAAGAAAACACACACACACACACACACACACACACACACATATAAGAAAATATTTAATAAATTTTCAAACCAAATAAGTCCCCAAGGGGGATGGTTTTTTTTTTTCTTACATTGTTTCTTTTCTTTTCTTGCTATCTGGTGACTAATGATATTTTCTTCTCTCGTAATGCATAGGTAACGTGATCAGATGGCATCTACATCTGGAGCAATAGTGAAACCAGTTGTTTTCAAGTTCCAAGGTGTACCCCCAAAGTCAAGATTACATGACGAGTACATTGAGATCAAAGATACTAACCTTGGACACACAGACTTGGGAGAATTCTTGAGAGTTTGCAACAATCCAACACAAAGGTCAACCTTGGTGTCCACATTGATCTGATCTGGATTAGTGAATCTAGCATCACATCCTGTGTTGGTACAATCAACTGAATTGGTCATGACCTTGTCTCAACACTTCATTCTTGATGAAAGGGTAGTTAAGAGCATCATTAGAGAAGTGGTCTTAGATCTACGTCTTGACAACATCGAGAGGGTCTTCCATCTTCCCAGAGTCGATTAGTTCATTCAACTCTCCTATGAAGTAGCTAAAAGATGGTATAAAGATCATCACCAAGAAGCCATCGATATTATACATTCCTTATACTTCATTGAGAAGCCACCTTAGGGAAAGAAAATCAACAAAGTGGATATGACTTGGGGATACATGAAGGATGACATCGGATACTCTATCATTCTCTTGAGCAGAGTCATGGGCTTACCTGCAATGGGTCATCTCGCTCCATTTATGGTCAACTTCATTGAGACCATTAGGCATGCAAAGATACCACTAGATTGGGCCACCACACTTAGTGAAAACTTGTGTGAACAGCTGAGGATAGTAAAGGACAAGAAGAAGTTCTATATGACTTCTTATGTGGTGTACCTACTAGCAACTAGGGCAACGAACTATCTCGAGTTATACAAGAAAGGTAGTATGCAGGACCCTAATGCTTGGCCATACATAGTCTATCCTCAGTTGGTGAAGAAGAAGCTCTCACCACACAACAAAGAGTATAGAATCATAAATGATGCTTTCATCTTCGTGATCATTCGATTCATCAAAGGGGACTATGGGAAGAGATTGTTCGAGGAAGCCAAGGCACAGATCATAGCTCTCGAAGCATATTTCATCCAGTTCAAGACATTTACATATATTTGGGTAGGTGGTGCATCTATCAATCCGAAAAAAACTCTCGAGGTACCCAAGTGACAAGTTGGTCCTAATGGAAATATCTCGACATATTGAGTCAGCTTATGAGAGGATCAAAGACAACGGAGACCTTGTTGGGATTGGCCTTTTGTTATAGGAGCATATCAGGCGAAAAGAAAATAGGATATTCTGACATTTGAGTGGGAATGGGAGAACTATCCATTTGAAGAGTACAACTCTCCTTAGCCATATTTTGACAATGTGGGCAAAGTGGAAAACCTGACCAAGAAGGATTTCTATCATGAGGATGCCATTGAAGATCATTGGATGAACACCACAAATGACTATGATGTTCGCATCAAAGACTATTGTAGGATGACTTTGAACCTAGCAAAAAATGCTCTCCATTTGACCATCCTTGATGAGATAAGGCTACAGGACTCCAAGGAACTACTGGATCCCCTATTCAATACAAATAAAGTTGGTGAGAGACCCATTCTGAATGCAGAAATTAATAGAGAGGAAGGAGAGGATATTAATCATCAAGCTAGACATGTCATTCGAATGAAAAAGAGTTGGATTAAGAAACCCTTTTCACTTGATCCAATTCCTGATACTGTAATCTTCCATGCACATGCTCGCCCAGAAAGGGGTAAGGGAAGGAAAGTCACAATTCCTATCTTTGTGCTCTAGTCTCCTATTAGGCCAAACATAGTCTACCAACTTGATCACCTAATGGGATATTATCACCCTCCTGAAAGGAAGGAAAAGAGGAAGAGAAACTCTCCTCAAAGGATTCAAATAGAACAAGTTTCAGAACATGTGTCTTATCGGCAACATGAACAGAGCTCACAAGAATCCCAAGATATTAGAGCCTCTCAAATCTAGGATGAACCTTAGTTGCCTCCTATTTTGCGAAGCCAACCTAAAGAGGGAGAAATTCTAGAGACCTATATTCCTCTTGTGCAAGAAGAGTCTGCTTTTCCTATGGTTTCGAAGAGACAAAAGAGGATCAAGGTTAGGATGAATAAGAGACAAAGAGTTAGTAAAAGATCAGTGCCTAATCCATTAGTTCCCGAAACCATTTCGGAAGAAGAAACAGATGAGGTAGAAATGGAATCAGATGAGGAGGAAGAACAAGTGCCTCTACAAAGGAGAACTTGGTTGGCAAAAGCCATAGAATTGGAGAGAAGGAAGAGTGCCATGAGTACCCCGCCACCCACCCAAGCGAACCTGTAGAACTCTCTTCTTTGGAAGAAGAAGTGTAGTGGTGGGTGAATGAGCAAAGAGAGCAAAGTGAAGATGTTCTCTCCATCCCAAATTTTGATTTCATGCCTATGAGCACATAGTTGGTTGGAGGTAAGATCATGGACACCCCTACAAGTGAACTCTAACAGAAAGACTGGATGCAGATGCCACCAGAGACACAAGGTACTAATCTCACTCCTCCATCTCCACCATAGATTATGGTGGTAGATAAGGGTTCAGTCACTCCTCCACCTTCGAGTTTAGAAGAGGAACATGTTCAAAAGGAACCATCATTACAAGAGAAACCAGAACCAAGGGTTACTAATGAGGCATCAAAATAGGCATAGATAGTAGATTATGTGCAATAACCTTCTCAAGAAGTTGAGGATCAAACTACAAGGTCTATAGAGACCGAGACTACAAAAGAAGAGTCCTCACATCAGGAGACTTTGAGCAAGAGTGATAAAGGGAAGGAGGTAGTTGAACACATCCCTTCATCATCAAGAGCCAAGGTTGTAGAGAGACACATCCCAAGATGGTTTTGGAAAGAAATAACGAGAAGTGCCAAGCATCAATTATGTGCTTTAGAGGATGACATTTGTGATATTGCAAATATCTTGAACAAGCCTGAGTCTCCATTACATGATGCAACACCATTTGCATTTGTCACTTCTATATGGAACCAGGACTTATTTGCACAAGTGGCTCATCCTCCTAAAGGTACAGATGCAAAAGTTGTTAGTCTTGAAGACTATGAAGTGAAAGATATTATGTTGGGAAAGCCTACACGGGATACATCCTAACAGATGATGACTATGGAAGTCAAAGAGGTTCTTAGGCACATGGAATAGGATGAGATTGAAATCAGAACACTTCGAAGGCAAGTTGAGATCCTAGAGGGATATTTAGTCGAAGTTGTTGGTCCTCTTGATCCTAAGCAGCCCGAGGAGACTCTAAATACCATTCTTAGAGAAGGGGAAGGTGTACGGCTCAATCCATTTTTGAAAGCTTGTCAGGATTGGTGAGACAACCTTGAGGATAAAGGTGTCACTATAATCACAGGAAGTTTGAAGTTGTTGCATGCTACACAAGAGAACGTGGATAAGATTGTGGCAATTTTGAGGCAGGACTTCAATATCATGGATGAGGTATGGGCATGGAGCAAAGATTTGCAAACTCTACAAGCCATAAAAGGGCAAAGGTACCGCATTCTGATTGATGTATATACTAGAGAAGAGTTAGACATGATAGATGATTAGATAGAGAAGATTGTAGATGAGAATAAAGTGATGGAAACATTGCATGATGAGATACATAGACTCAAAGACCAAGCCCAAGAGCGAATTTTGGAAGCAAAAAAGTTGTACAGTGATGCATGCTTAGACATCTTTGAAGATGAAGAATGAGAAAAGTTGTTGCCAGTTGAGGTAGTAGTGGAGAATTTCAAGAAGACTTTAGAGGAAGCTTCCAATGATGAAGACATTAGACAAGCCTTTAAGACAAAGGAAGCATTGTTAGAGTTGGACACCAAACTCAAAAAATTTGTAAAAACTCGAATTGAGGTGGAAAACTATAGACAGAAGGTCAAAGACAAGTATAAGGCTTTAGATCTTCCAGATGCTGCTAAAATTACTGAGATGATAGAGAAATTCAAGGGCAAACATCCAAACATAGCTTTAGGATGAAGATTAACAAAACCCAAATGCTAGAATTTCAATTTTGACACTTAGCAAAATTTTGAGTTTTTGACCCAGTCGAGGTCCGTAGCTCCGCAATTCAAAGGTGCGCCGACAGTTAATTGCCAATTCTAAAAATAGCACTTTCCATGCATCAAGAGCACATTTTGATGGCAAGTTAACTCCAACACACGCCTAGTGAAGGGCTAGCTTCTATTTTTGGTGCCTCCATGTACTTCCACTTCGACTAATGGCTTCCTCCTACTTTCTCTCTTATGCTTTCATTATTTTTGACATGTAAAGGGTTCATGCATCCAAATAATGAGTAAAATATGGATGGAGTCCCTCTAAGCACCAGATTAGTTGATAGTTTGTAAATATTTAGTTTATTTTTATTGTTAAAAGCATTTTATTGCATGGAAGATATCTCTCACTCTCAACACAAATTGAGCAGATGACTTTTTATAAATACCCCATTGTAAAATGTAACAAGGGTTGCCATTATTATGCAATAAAATTATGCTTTTGGTGCTCGCATTTGGAGTGCAGTCATTCTTGCCTGAATGTGTCATTGTTCTGTGGATTTTATTCATGAGATTGTGATTGAGCCAAAGGTTTATTGTGTTGTTTCTGGTTGTGCGATCTTTTAGTTCTAGTGTTTGCTACAGATATACGAATTCTGCTAACGTAATGAGCTTGAGAAGAGATCACCTGATTTTGTCTACATAGCTTTTCATCTCACATGAGTGCACTTTTCGTGGCCTTATGATTTGATGAAGAGTGAAACATTATTCGATTTGTTAAAGATTCTCACCAACGATTGCATCAGTGGATTCTAGGAAGTGCTACTCCTATTTTCATTGGTTTCCTACCAATTTCTTTGAAGGTTTAACTCATAGCGTATTGTGCTCTGTAGCTTATGTCTATTTAGGAATTTCAATTTCATGTTATTTCAATTTTCACTTTATTTGCTTTTAGTTTCGTTATTTTCTTTGCTAACCCCTTGTTAGAATAGGAACGCGTTTTAGTTGCATTCATTAAAAAAATAGAAAATACAAAAATATTGTTCTTTTGGTGTGATATTTTGAGACAACAAATAGATTTACTTCGTTTCCAAGATAAAAGAGTCTTTTAGAACCAACAAAGGCCTTCGTGTGAACATTCACATTTATCTTCTACTGAGCAAATTTTGGTACGTTACAAGACAAACACTGAACCTTGGAGTGGATACTTAAAAAGATTTTCTTTTCAAGAGAGGAATTACGCAATGGATTCCTGTCGTTGACCTCGTGCAAAAAAAATGCCCAGCAAGACTTACTTGCTCTTCCTTGTGATTTTCACCCTCATGCTATAGAATGAGCACGACTGGGAGCAACATGCATTAATGTAGAGCTAGATGACTTATTGGGCATCCTCTTGATGGTTTTGACTCTAAGCAATTAGTCTTGACCATGTTGCACTCTACAACACTTGTATCCTCTCGGTTAACATGGGTTGGCTCTGATGGTATGGTTGGTAATGTGTGTGCCTCCTCATTGTGTTGCAAAAGGGGAGGACTACTCTTCCTGAAGCTAGCAATTTTTTTTCTTTTGGGACTCTTGCACTTTAGCTGCTTGAAATTGGGAAAGCTTGAGCCTTGTCTCTTCCTCATATTTCTTTTATTTTAATTCTTCGTCCTCCTGCACCTTTTCAAGAACTTGGTGAGCCTTATTAAAAATATCAAATGCTTCAAACACCATGCTGCAAACATGAGGGTCATTTCCCCGCATCTCCTTGTCATCATGCAACTCCTTAACCCAAGAAGTCATAAGGAGCATGGAAAAATAAAAATCCCCACGAACTGTTTTCGAGCATGACTTTTCAACACTAGAAAAAATTATCCCAATCTCAACAAAACTAGATCCCAAGTTATTTGCACAATTTTGTAGCTCAAATAGCTTTTGCCTGAGGTTGTTGTAGGGATCTATAGGAGACTAAGAAGGTTGGTCATTTGATGTTACAAGGGAAACCAAACTCAAGGAGGAATTTACATATGGACTTAATTTATTTTTCCTATCTTGCTACTCCTGGAACTCCTTAGTTGCGATGAACTTGGAAGGGGAAACTTTAACCTATTCATGGCCATAAATGACATGATGGTTAGAGTAAATTAGCCTCTTGGTGATCTGGGTAATCATGATGGTCATAACCAGGCTGTAGCTAAGATAAAGAATGGGAGGGCTAAGGAATAGCCTCTTCATGATATGGGGGAAAGTGAGAGGCATCTCTATGAAGACAATCCATAATAAAGCATTTAAGTATGAAGCTTTATAGAAAATCCTAAAGAAACATAAAAAACCAAAAATCATTTATTCATACCAGCACTTGGTCTATTGAAACCGGTAGATGCATAAAGCCTCTCGAAGGTTTGTTTTTTGTTCATTGCAAAATTTTGTGAAGTTGCAGGTGGACTAATGTGTCATTCTTTGTTGGTGAATCTATACCCAATGGATTGCTTAAGGCCACTAATCTATGCTTAGCAGGAAAGAATCCCCTTTGAGTTGCCAAGAATGTTGGTTATTTTCGCCCCCATTTTGCCCATCACATATAACCAATTTGAGAGATCTTCAATGGGTTGGATTCTTCAGTGGGTTAACACGCACAAAGTTGGCAGTTAAAATTTCATGCTAGCTCAATTTTCTCTTTTCTTGAGTGCCAGATTATTTTGGTGTTGAGTGGCTCAGTCTGTTCTTTAACCGAGTAGCTCAATCTGTTCTTTTGTCGAGTGGTTTAGTTGGTTACGTATCAGTTTTCTCAGTCTCTTCTGTGGTTAACTGACTTAGTTTATTCTTTGACCGAGTAGCCCAATCTTTAGTGTTGACCAAATTTCATGCTATCCCATCCCGTGATTTTTGACAGTGGCACAATTTGACTTTTTGCGGCCATCACACATTACAAGGACTACTTTATTTAATGTTGAGAGACTTTTGGGCTTTGTAACGATGATGCCAATGTATTCCCATGCCTCTTTATTGCTTGTAAGGATATGATTTGTCACATCTGATCTTTTATAGCTGAATGCACAGTCTTTTTCTCTTCCTGCCACTTCTACAACAAGTTGCTTCAAAGATAAGATTTTATTCTAATATCCAATTATTGCTCTCTAAAACTCTTAACTCCAATGGTTGGGTTTCAAACTTCAAGTTTAGATCATAGTTATGCTTGAACTCTTTAAAAAACAAAGTTGTCAATATTTTCTAGGTTCTTCTCTGGTTCTTTTACAACAACATTATGCTCTATGATTGTAAATTTCCTATTTTGCCTTGCATTAATAGAAACCCATGTTTCCTCTTCTTACCATTTAACTATTTTGTGCATCTTTTGCCTTGTGTTGAAAGTTTCTATTTTATCATTTAAGTTTGTATGTTGTTTTTAACTTGCTCATAGGTGTTGTGTTGTGAAGTTCTTCTTCCTTTCAACATTTCATTTGTTCAAACCTACATATGAGCCCTTGGAAGGTAAATTAGAGTTGAGACCTGTGACTTTTGGAGTCTTTTATTAATGTCATGTGCATCTACAAGCAGAGCTATAACTGAGTTTCAATCTAGTGCATCACCCCCTTTCCCTTTGAGCATTTTAATTTCATGCATTCCTTCTCCCTTTTCCTCTCAAGCAATAGTTGAGATGCATCTGAATTGTAAGGAAGCTAGCCTTCTCCATAGATTCAACCTTAGAGCACAAGTCCCACACTTGGAGGTTGTTTCCATGTTACACGAGGTTGCTTGAAGGTCATAACTCAACCAAGGGTGCAAACTTTTGTGTCAATAGTGATTTAGAAAGGGATCGTAATGAATTGATGTGGATTCTCGCTTCTTGGGAGTGTGATTTAGAAAGGGATCGTAATGAATTGATGTGGATTCTCACTTCTTGGGAGTGTAACTCCTTAGTGGGGCCTAACATTCTGCTATGTGGCAATAATTCATTTGGTAAATAATCTATTCTTACAAGGTTCTTAGAGCTTAAAAGACAATTGTTGGATGTTTTGAGGTTCCTTGGTAGAAACATGTTTGGAATAAATTTTCTTGGCTCAAATCCATTTGTTCTCATGTGCCTGTTAGTTCATAATCATTGTCTTACTTGGGATAAATGATGCAAGTAGGGCTTTCATGGACCCTCTAGGTGTGTCTTATGTTGTAATAGCGAGGAGTTTGTTTCCCATCTTTTATTTTAGTGCTTCTTTAGTAAGGAAATCTGCTAGTTTTGTTGGGGTTTTTGGGGTCAAAATTGTTGGCATGTCTCCTTTTTTGTTTGAGCTCTTGGCACATTAGGGCAAAGCCTCTGCTAAAAATTCTTTTCTTAAAATTATGTGGGCTCTTGGTCATTTTATCATTTGGCATATCTAGTTGGGAATGAATCGAAGGATTCTCTAGAATGTGAGGTGGGCACTTTACACTTGCGAAAATTTATTCATTTTCTTTGTGAGATTATTTAGTCTAAAAGCAATTTGATTGGGGATGTGGATCTCAGAGATGTTACTAATTCAGTATTAGTTGTGAGTCTGGTTGGCAAGTGGTGGTGACTTTGTTAACTAGATAAGAGCTTAGGGAGGTTCATTGACATTTATCTTTGATTATTAGACAAATTCTCTAATTGTGTGGCTCCTTGGAATATGTTACTTTCACACACATTCTTGAGGAGTGGAATAGTATTCATAGTTGTTTGGCTAAATGGACTTTGAATAATAGACATGATTGAAATACAATGAATAAGGGACAATTGCCTAATAACATGTCTCATGCGCTAGACTAAGTTAGATGATACCCACACGATTTCCTAATACTCTCTTTATTGAACATTATATTTCTTTTGTATTTGAATAAATATTTCCCCTTATTTTATTTTATCATAATAAATTTTAATACAAATTTCATTTTCATATTTTAAATAAGCATTTTTTAATGCAATTGATATGTCTTACTATTATTTATATGAATATTATAAATAAATTAAAAAGCTACAAATGAAAAAGATAGGTACTCCATATTGAATTGTTTAGTTTTCATAAGCAGTGACGTTGAGGCTCTACTTTTAAATTGAAAATCATTTCATTAATCAGCCTTTTTCTAATTTCACTTCAAACAAACCTCATCACGTGGGGTCCCATATTTTTATTCAGCTTTAGAGATGCCGTTTCTAGAAGGCTATTGACATGGGGGATTGGATTGACGCGAAAACCGGGCCGGAACTTCGATAAATTATTATAATATGTGAAAGAGGCAACATGAATCCTATGCTTCTTTACAACTAGCCTGTGAGAGCTCTAATGTTATAATCGTCAAAAGGATACAATGGAAGCAAAAAGGGCAGCAGTCCGTGGAAGAACAAATTGCTAAATCTGATTTTGCTTTCTTCAAATCTGAAGTCTGAGAAGGAAGCAGGAGCGTTTAAATTAAGATGGCAGGAGACATATCAATATCTTGGTTTGAGATCGGCCCTAATTTGGTCAAGTTAGTAGAGGGCATTTACAGATCTACAGATAAGGTATGCCTAGGTTTTAAAGAGTATTTAAGCATTTGTTTGATCCCACTTTTTCTGAGATTTGCTGTGGCATTTGCATAATTATAAGGGCCGGCTTGAGGAGAATATGTGCAAAGAAGTTGGGAAGATCTATTGGGTATTGAAGCTTTTCGTGTGTCAAATGTTAAGGTACGTCAAAAGTGTTTTCAATTGATTATCT
This sequence comes from Cupressus sempervirens, assembly GCA_028749045.1. Lineage (NCBI taxonomy): Eukaryota > Viridiplantae > Streptophyta > Pinopsida > Cupressales > Cupressaceae > Cupressus > Cupressus sempervirens. Next base: position 707,839,763 of record CM053786.1, on the reverse strand, counting down.
AAATCTTTTCGGAAGGGGTTATATCATGAATTCATATTTTATTGTGTTTTTCTCCATTTTCATTAAGGTATGTCAAAGATATTTTGAATTGTTTACCTGAATCTCTTTGGGAAGGGTTATATCATAAAATTCATAGTTTGCTTGTGTTTTTTTCCATTTCCAGCGGCAGTTTTCAGGAAAAATGACATACGAAATCAATATGGGATAAAAATAATACATCGGAGGTTCTGTTATAGTAGATAAAATTTACAGATGTATTTCTTACATCCCATCCACGGTGATTGATGAATACAAGATGGATTTGCTTGCGGAGTGGGGATTCTTGGCATTTCTTGATTCACAAGAGATGGAATTAGGAAATTCGTTTCCTTCTACCGTCATGAATGCCAGCTATTCTGCTTCAGTTCACATCGCCATCTTTTCCAAAAGATTGCCATTTGGAAATTCATTTCCTTCTACTATCTTCAATGTCCTTTACTCTGCTTCAGTGCATATCGCTATCTTCTCCAAAAGATTAGGAGTTGGAAATTCATTTCCTTCAATCATTGTAATTGTTATTTGTCCTGTTTCAGTTCACATCGCCAAAGTCTTAAAATTATATCTTTCTCAGTCCAATTTATTATCCTCTCCCCCTTTTAAAAAAGCTAAATAATTTTGATTCAATTGAAGTTGCCATGTAATGTGCTATGGTTTAATTGAAATACTCATCTCTAATCCTGCTTGGGTTCAAACTTCAAATTGTCATTTTCTCGAAAAAAAGAGAAGTCTAAATGTTATTCCTCAATTCAATATTTATTTCTTGAATGTGTTTTAGATGGACCATTTATTATATTTTTTGTTAAGCTCTTTTCCTTTCAAAATTGGTTCTCTCATTGTAATGATGACTAATATTTTCAGTGCAACACTATATACCTAAGCTTGTAGAAAAGATACAACCATGTTACAGAAAATCTCATTACACTTGATAATTATAATGGCCTATGAAAGTAACCGTATTTGTTTTTCCCTCTGAAAACATTAGTATTTCCAGAAATCTTTATACTCACTCTCATAGACTATGAAATTATATCTCCAGTTGATCTGTGAAATGTTTTGCAATGGTAACAAGTTGAACCCAAACAAAAGAAGATTCGGGATATAATGGACAATGTTTTCTTTCTTATTTTACTCGAGGCAATCCAAATTTCAGAATGTTTATGCTAAACCATCCCTATCTCAGGGATTGACTTGAAAAGAGGCACCTCTTTGCAGTCCCCAATTGTTACAGATAATATCGATATCCTGGACCAGTGAAATGTTATATTGGCCACAAATATACTTAATTTGAGTTATTTAGTATATGGCTGAACTACTTTTATTTATAAAGTTAAAAAATGGATCCAGATCATAGCATTTGCATTTTCTGTTTAGTAAAATCAGTTTTACTTTTAAGTTTAGTTGTATATGGTTTTTATTAAAATCAGCATCATAATAAGGGTGCTGATTGTTATACACAACCGCAGTCTGAAGGTGTCAAAAGAGACCAACAATATACTAACAAAGATGTTACCTCTTACAAATAAAGTCCAAGATCAACATACTAATAGAGTTAGAAGTCCACCTTAAAAGTGGGTAGACGGTTCACTCACACCATAGGGAGACAAATGAGAGGCTAGAGGTTTTTTTTAGAACTTTGTTAACTGTCTATACTACACTATCAATAACATCCCCACCACAAGAGGGGAGTGGTCAAGACTGTCAACATAGGAGGCAGAGTGCTGAGAAGGTTGCACATTATCAGCCAAAGATTGGATCAGAGCAAAAGTAGCAGATCGAGAAGGATCCATGTGGGCAGAGGGGGCTGCACCAATAGCAGGAGCCACAGGGGTTTAACTGTTTATGTTTATTTGTATCAATTATAATATATAATCGGACCATACTTTATGATCCATCATCAAGAATAAAAAGATGATAAGTTGCAAACTACATAAGATTATAAAGAGGTGGGATAAAGAGGAGGAAAGAAAAAAAACACGTGACAATAAACATAAACAATCAAATCTAAAAGTAACACAAAGTTTTATTTATTTATTTTTACTGAAATCAACCAATTGCATTTTTGTTGCAGATATAAAGATTTAGTTAATATCATTCTGAAGCAGTATGGGGTTTACATGTCTCACAAAATCTTGGCAGGACATGTGTCTGGTAATACGGACAATTATAATTGTATAAGAGCTGTAGGTTGTTTTTATCTGGAGATGAACAATTAATATGGCTTAATCAAACTCTTATTAGCATTTACCAAAAAAAAAATCTAATTTACTTTGAGATCAGGTTATTTATATGTAGTCTTTTTAAATGTTTGCATTTTTGGGAGCGAACTAAAGGTTCAATTTTGTGTAACAAAATGTTTAGCATCTCTAGCAGAGAGGGAAATTTCTTTCTTCTGCACTAAAAATGGGATGTCGTTAACATCTTGTAGTTTTCAGCCCATATGTGATTATAGTTAAGTTAAAACAACAGGAATGATTCTTGTAGTAATTGCTCATAACTGCTATTGGTTTCCTGCTTCTTTTAACACTTCCATAGGTCTAGCTTGATTTTTGTAGATTTTCCTGAATTGTAACCAATTTGATTATTTCGTTGTCTATCAAATTTTATTATTCTTGGTAACTATACAGAGTCTAATTAGAGATGGGTCTGTTTTAGGTGTCGCAAAATTGATTATAGATAAGCTTGGAATTTTATTTCAACTTGCTCGCAGGAACAGAGAACTGAGATGCATTAAAGAGAAGATGATTAGTTGCAAGATAGTTTTTTTTGGTCAGGTACTGAGTTCAGGTTCGAATACTGGGCTTTTTTATTGGTTAGGTAGGCGAAAATTAGAGATTGAGGTGGAAGAGTTATGGCGTCTGTTGGAGGAATGTGAGTTTGCATTAATGAGCAAGCAAGAGGAAATAAATCTACACAAAGGTGTTGAAAAGTTACTTACTTAATGAGCAAGTGCCATTTTTGGTGAGGAAAGCCATCGAGGGTGGAATTGTTAGAACAAGGAAAAACAAAACTGAAGCAATAAGCAAAATAAATGAATTTCAAATATGGCTAATTCCATAATTCCACAGTTATGGAAAATGACAATTATAGAGATGCTCCACATCAGTTCTGGTGCATCCATATAAAAAGGTTAGATTACTATATACATTTCAACTAAAAAACAACCTTCAGCAGGGATAAATGAGAAACCTCAGAATCTAAGAGTGCAAATTTTCATATGCATTGTGTTGAATTTAGAACCAGAATCACATAGCAGCAGTATATAGGAAAATCAGAACAGCATATGAAGAAAAGACACATGTATTTATCCTGGGAAAACCTTCCTCTTGAAGGGAAAAACCCAGCCACACAACAAAGATAGTTCCTTTATTACTGTCTAAAAATAAGTACAATATCACATGTACAACTTTACAATATATCATAGTTGCGCACTATGATAATTGCCCAGCTTCATAGTCATCATAGTTGCCCCCTATCAGCACTAAGTCTTATCTTCAATACTGTCCCTTATGATAGTGCCCACTATCAGCAATAAGGTTTATCTTCAATGCTGTCCATGCCCACTATCAGCAATAAGGTTTATCTTCAATGCTGTCCACTACATCATAGTTGCCCACTGTTAGCACTAAGTCTTATCTTCAATGCTGTCCAGTACATCATAGTTGCCCACTATCGGCACTAAGACTTATCTTCAATGCTGTCCACTCACTACCACTATGGTAGTTGCCCATTATGATAGATGCCCACTATCATCATATGGTAGGTTTCATCTATAATAAGCATGCTATATTTGATGCTTAGATCTCTTTCAAAGCTGTAGTTTCAACACTCCCTTTCAGCAAGAAAGAGATCTTCAAATAACTGCCTCAGAACAAATGCAGTAAAGCAGTAATTTCAACACTCCCTCTTAGCCAGAGAGAGATCTTTAACTGCAACCAAAATGTTAATGATGAAATCTTATCCCGTATATCCTATAAGATTCATGAAAACCTATAACAATCAATCACATTCATGAAATCGCTCAACATGAAATACTGTAACAATAAATCACATTCATTGAATCAATCAACATGAAAACTTGTTAATGTTATAATTCTGTTGGATAAATTATATTATATATATGAGATATATAATATATGATATATGGAATAATTAACTTATATTAAGAGTGATATATATATATATATATATCTATATATATATATATATATATATATATATATATATTGAGGGTATATTACTTAACTATAACTAATGTAAGTTAATATGTTAAAGAGACATGTCTCTTCAAAAGACATGTCTCTTTATTTCACATATATATTCATTCATATAGTAACTTGGAAAACACAAAAAAATTCTACAAGTGCTATTACAAGTTACAAATCCTATTTCACTAACATGGTATCAGAGCAGGTTCGAACTCTTGGGATAAGAGACTTCAAGACTGGAAAAAAACCAATATTCATGCAAAGATCATTATATATGAGGTTTAGGGAATAATCAACATGAATGACTGTAACACCAGATTGAGCGTCTACAATATTTGGTACTTGAAAGTAAAGGAAAACGAGCAGGCAAGTGGAACTAGGCCAATGTACAATCAACAAAGGAACATTGAATATCGAGTATCATCGATTTGGGATGGTTTGATCGTATTTCATGTCATTGTAGGTTCAAATTGGCATCCAAGTGAAGTCCAGGAAGGAGCTTTCTTGTTACTATGAAATTCTTCCATATGCCGAAGATAGATCATCATGGAGCAACATTAAATTGCAGTTGTACAGATCAACCAACATGCCAATCAGAGTCTCATACATCAAATTCAAAATAGCTGCAGTTGAAGACATTATATACAACATTTACCTCATCTGATCTTATTCACAAAAAGAATATGAATATTTCATTTGATTTATATTTGTATCATGATTCCATTATGCTGAACTACACCATCAAAGGCAGAAGAAATCCTCAAAGAGTGATATATCTAGACCTTCGCATTTAATTTTCATCATTTATTGAAGATGCCAAAAATAAAATAGTAAATGAGTTTAGTACAATGCGCATGAGTATATAGAAATGAAATTACTAGCCCTAACCCTAACCCTACTTTTATTTACCCTTATCGCTATAGTTGTGCCGATAAATCTATCGAAGCTCGCAGATGGAAAATGGAGCTACAACGATTATCGATAAAAATTTGTGCATATTGCCATAACATACAGCGGTAGGGATAAATATTAAATTGTTTAAATCACTATAATATGCAGCAATCAAATGTTCATCGCTATGCAGAGAAGGCTCATTATTGATATAATGATGAGCAATGGGTGATGAGGCATCCTTATAATCTATAGCGATATGTTTTTCATGGCTGTGCGGGGAAGGATGAAAAATGATATGGCGATGAGCTATAATTTTTTTTATCGCTATAGCTATCAATGTTGAAAATTTATCGCAAGAGGGAAAATGAGTTATAGCGATCATCGATGGATTAAAATGATTTTTAAGAGTTGGATCGCTGTGGCATAGCGATGAGTGTTTATTCATTAAAACTTATAAAGCATCTGTCGAGAGATAAAGACGTACTCAAATTTTAATGATAAATATATTTTTGTTGTTAGTAAGAGATATGATCTAAACTACATTGAGACAGAGTGTGTCAATGCTTAGTTGCATAAGGGGTCGTCATTCCACAATTATATACTGAGAGATCATATATATATTATTGGCAACTTGAATATTCAAACTTTGTATTCATTCGGAGATCAATACGTGATCATTCAACAATACAAGCCTGCAGACTTTCGATTTCTGGAGGTGGACGATGAGTCAAATCCTTGCACAACACACACAAATATCTTACATCCATTTAGCAAGACCAAAGGGGAGAGTCTATCTACAAATTTGTACTGCCACTTCAATCCTCTACACTGCCACAACAATGTAAAATCAAATTGTTACAAATCACAACTTCCAGCAGTGAGACTGCTGCTAAGGATGCAAAACATTTATGTTTTTTTTCTTTCACTGCTAGAGATTATGGTGATCGCAGCCTCCAAAACACAAATGAAGCAAATTGTTTACTGATGTTGAAGCACTGTCAGTGTGAAAGATATTTTGTATTTGGGAGAATGTGGAAAGCATACAAGTTGTGTGTAGATGTTATGAGCTTTCATGCATGTGTTGAGTTGAAGGACCTGCAACTATTGTGACTGTTAGTTTAAAATTATCAAAGGTGAAGATATCATCATTTTAAGGGATTTCGAATTGTCCTTGCAGAAATCATGAGTGGCTGCATGAATATTAGCTGACTGTACAAAGATGTGTAAGCTGAACAAATAGTGTATTCACAAGGTTGCTGAGATGTTCAATCTTCTGTATTACCATGATTGAAAGGAAAAAGAGGGGGTAGATACATGATATGATTCAATCAAACTTTGGTGATTTTGATCATACTTATATGTTCAATAATATAAAAGTGAGAATCCAACATTGTAAGGGGGCAATGTTCTATTCCCATTTGAACAGTCCTTATATGGGAGCAGAAAAGACGTATTCAAATTGTTTGAAAAATTCTTACATGGAGGCATTTCCTGATTTGATGCATATGGACTTTCATTGGAGCAACTTATATTATTATTGCAGATAAGGATTTATTATCCTCAGGTATTGCATGTATCTACTCACTATAGTCTCTCTCTTATTTTGTATTTCTATAATTACTATAAAGAGATATTTGCCTTGATCTTTTCTTTTGTCTCTGAGGATGTTCTTGCAAGAAAAGAAGATTGGTACATTAGGCATGCTACTAAATATTGTGCAAACTCAATCTTATGATAGTAGCTTCAAAGAAGCTGTGATTTAGGATTCACAAATCATCTAATGATTAGGTTGGATAATGTGAGTTTCTTGAAGCAAATATCCTTGATGATTGAAATTATGAGAGGGAGTTTGACAGTTCATTAGAGGCAACCTTGGAGAAAGTGAGGAAAAAAAAACCTTATTCTCTGATATGTTTTATGATAAATGTTGTGACAACACCACATGACAGTATTCATGGAGACTTCATGCAAACTTTTGATGTCATACATGTATGAACCTATCCCTTGTGTACATCATGAAGAAGTGACAACTTCTAAATGATTATCACTTGTATTAGGAGAAGTTGTTGTAAAGTGACGTCCTTACAATAACTTGTAGCATGATTCATTTTTGCGAAATTGTTTCATTTAAAGGTTTTATCTTATAAATCAACAACTAGGTAGTTGATATCATTAATTTGATTATCTACAAGTTGCTTGTATAGATATATTTTCGGTACTTGGTGTATATCTTGCCTTGATATTCGGATAGGTCATTACCACATTGAGTACTTGGTGGATATCATTTAGTTGATGTTCTGATAGACCATTACTCAGAGAATTTGGTGAATATCATTTGATTGATATTTTGATAGGCCACTACTCATGTTACCAAATATGATATCAAATAGTAATTGGTGAATGTCATATGTTGATATTCTGATAGGCCAATACTTACATGATATCATATTCGAGAAATTTTCTAATCAAAGATTTCCTATATGTATTATTTTTGAAATATTACCTATGGTGTAACATCTATGTGTTTTATCCTTCTTCATTAAGAGGGAGTGTTAATGTTATTATTCTGTCGGATAAATTATATTATATATATGAGATGTATAATATATGATATATGGAATAATTAAGTTATATTAAGAGTGATATATATATATATATATATATATATATATATATATATATATATATATATTATTATTATTATATAATCATAATAATATATTGAGGGTATATTACTTAACTATAACTAATGTAAGTTAATATGTTAAAGAGACATGTCTATTTATTTCACATATATATTCATTGATATAGTAACTTGGAAAACACAAAAAAATTCTTCAAGTGCTATTACAAGTTACAATTCTATTTCACTAACAAAACGTGTAATAGTTAATCACATTCATGGAATCTCTCAACATGAAAACCTGTAACAATTAATCACATTCATGGAATCTCTCAACATGACAGATTTGTAAGACTCATAGCTAAGCCTTTAATCATGATCTCATAAACTGTCACGGAATCTCTCAACATGACATCCAACTTTGATTATGGAATCTCTCAACATGATGACATCATGGACTCTCTCAATGTGATGACATCATGGACTCTCTCAAAATGATGTTCACTATCGCATAGTGAAAGAGTTATCATAGCTGATCTTACAATCTCATTTATTTACACGAGCAAAATAAGACTTAGTTCCATTTAAGTCAAATTTACAAATACCATAAGCATCACAAGCACATATAACAATGAAAGGAATTCCATAAGCATTTCCTCTTAATTATGAAACCTTCCTCTAAAGCTAATATCTCCCAAAGCAACTTATTGCCTTTCTTGTTGCATCCTGCAATGAAGAGATAAAAAATCATAAAGATTAATTGAGGACCATTTTGATCACTAGAAAAACAGCAAAAGAAATCTCCCTCTTAAGCTGAATCATTTCCCTCCGGATGCAAAGCAACACTCTCATCTTAATACATCTTGTTGCATCCACCACAATCCACTGCAATCTTGACCATTTTATCAATTTTTTGTCTGAAATTCTACTGTCCACCATAAGGCAATTTCCCTGGTACTTCCAAAATACGGTTCAAAATCAACAATCTGCCATGAATATGAATCATGTTGAATTTATATGCAAATAACATCCACTGTCTTTGCAACAGCCCAATAGTCAACTACAAACAACCAACATGCAGATGCTGCAAATGAATGTGACAGAAACTCAGTCACATGACTGCAACACCATGCATGCAGCTTTTGAAAAAACAGCTTGTTATAATTTGGCATATCAACAACAGCTGCGGAATACTTGGTTCACTTGGACTACATTGTTGACTTCCAACATCTCATACCATGATATTTATTTAAAGTTACAAATCAGTCCTATGACTGCAAGTTGTCTTCATACTTCAGCATACTTGACTCCTCACGGGATGCAAGAGCTCTTCCTCCCTCTCAAGCTTCTTGATTGATCCTGTCCAATGAGAAATTAGTACTAGTCCACAGTATTAATCTGTCTTTAAAATAAACATATGAATCAATGCTTACTACAAAATGGTTCACTATTCTCAATAGTCAATACTATTGTGTGTTTATAATTCAAGTTATAAACTTAAATTACTTATCTCTTAATCCCATGATTCTTTTAGAAATCAATGGCGCTATTCTGGTTCAAGATCATTTCTCAAACTAGGCTCTGATACCATGTTGAATTTATAACCAGAATCACATAGCAGTAGTATATAGGAAAATCAGAACAGCATATGAGGAAAAGACACATGTATTTATCCTGGGAAAACCCTTCCTCTTGAAGGGAAAAACCCAGCCACACAACAAAGATAGTTCCTTTAATAATGTCTAAAAATAAGTACAATATCACATGTACAACTTCTTGTGTACAACTTCATTCTTACAACTTCATGTTTTACATGATATAAGAAGCTCTAATATACAGATTGGAAACTTTAATTATTCGAATACAATATATCATAGTTGCCCATCTTCATTGTCATCATAGTTGCCCACTATCAGCACTAAGTCTTATCTTCAATGCTGTCCCTTATGATAGTGCCCGCTATCAGCAATAAGGTTTATCTTCAATGCTGTCCACTACATCATAGTTGTCCACTATCAGCACTAAGTCTTATCTTATTGCTGATAGTGGGCACTATAATAAGGGACAGCATTGAAGATAAGACTTAGTGCTGATAGTGGGCAACTATGATGACTATGAAGATGGGCAATTATCATGGTGGGCAACTATAATATATTGTATTCAAATAATTAAAGTTTCCAACCTATATATTGGAGCTTTTTGTATCACATAAAACATGAAGTTGTAAGAATGAAGTTGTACACAAGAAGTTGTACATGTGATATTGTACTTATTTTTAGACATTAATAAAGGAACTATCTTTGTTGTGTGGCTGGGTTTTTCTCTCCAAGAGGAAGGGTTTTCCCAGGATAAATAGATGTGTCTTTTCTTCATATGCTGTTCTGATTTTCCTAGATACTGCTGCTATGTGATTCTGGTATTATAGGAAAATCAGAACAGCATATGAAGAAAAGACACATGTATTTATCCTGGGAAAACCCTTCCTCTTGGAGGGAAAAACCCAGCCACACAACAAAGATAGTTCTTTTATTAATGTCTAAAAATAAGTACAATATCACATGTACAACTTAATGTTTTACATGATACAAGAAGCTCCAATATATAGATTGGAAACTTTAATTATTTGAATACAATATATCATAGTTGCCCACTATGATAATTGCCCATCTTCATAATCATCATAGTTGCCCACTATCAGCACTAAGTCTTATCTTCAATGCTGTCCCTTATGATAGTGTTCACTATCAGCAATAAGGTTTATCTTAAATGCTGTCCACTACATCATAGTTGCCCACTGTCAGCACTAAGTCTTATCTTCAGTGCTGTCCACTACATCATAGTTGCCCTCAGCACTAAGACTTATCTTCAATGCTGTCCACTCACTACCACTATGGTAGTTGCCCATTATGATAGATGCCCACTATCATCATACGGAGGGTTTCATCTATAATAAGCATGCTATATTTGATGCTTAGATCTCTTTCAAAGCTGCAGTTTCAACATATTGGACATTAAAGACCAAAAGACCAAGAACTAAAGTCCTGAGAAGTAGTAGAATGCAGCAATGCTCCTTTTGAAAAATTAAAAGGATCTGCAAGTAATGAAGATTTGTACCAGAGTTTGAAAAGATTGGTGGTCTCTTTTCCATGAAATAGTCTTGTGATGGACTTCACTAACCAGAGTTTGAAAAGATTGGTGGTCTCTTTTTCACTCGTTAATAGAAAGAGACCACCAATCTTTTCAAACTCTGGTTAGTGAAGTCCATCACAAGACTATTTCATGGACCAGGTAAAATCTTCATTACTTGCAGATCCTTTTAATTTTTCAAAAGGAGCATTGTTGTATTCTACTACTTCTCAGGACTTTAGTTCTTGGTCTTTTGGTCTTTAATGTCCAATGTGTTGAAACTACAGCTTTGAAAGAGATCTAAGCATCCTCTCTGCAAAACTTCAAAGCTATATATATATATATATATATATATATATATAGCTTTGAAGTTTTGCAGAGAGGAAAGAGCATTTTCAGGTGTATCAGATTGGGGTAGGCTCTTAAGCGATGTATTGCAACAGCATAGGTCAATAATTCCCTCAATAAATATGTGTTGGTTGCCTTGCCATTCCATATTTTTCCTTGACTTCTTTCTCGTTCCTTTGCTATGGCTGATTTTTTATATTATATTCCATTTTTAAAAGTTTGCTGAACATTCTATTAAACTGTTTTAGAACCCTGGACTTCTTGAGGGTATCAGGTTGTCTTCCGCAGAACGATCACTTCACTCTTCTTGGGGTCCTTTTTAATTTCCATGGTTGTGTGGTAGCCTGCTAGTTAAGGGAAGAATGGGAGGATTCAATATCTTCTCCGTTGAACATTTTATTGGACTTGGACTACTCGGAGATGTGCTTACTAGTCTGTAGAAAATTCTTGGCAGTGATAATGCCTGAAGCGTTGGAGAATATTACACTGATCTTAAGATTTAAACTCTCACTCTAAATACACCCACCCATATGTTTTTGAGGTAGATTTTATGTTAATGGTTCTTCCAAATATTTTAGGGGACAAATTTTATGGTACAATATTTTCAGGTTGCTATCATGTGCATTAGTGCTCCAAAAAGGAGAAAACTTCATTTCATTTGAGAGAGCTCCGATGGGTCACCTTTAAGGGTTATTCTACTCATATGTCTTTCCAAACTCTTTCATAATTAATGACGAGTAAAAATATATAGGTGATTCATCGTAAATTGTAGTTTTATCAAGGTTGCATAGAGCTGAAGGTTGTATAGCGATGGAGGTACTTGGTATTTGAGATTCAGATAAAAATATATAGGTGATTCATGGTAAATTGTAGTTTTATCAAAGTTATATAGATGGAGGTACTTGGTATTTGAGATTCAGGTAAAAATATTTTTTAAAATAGGAGACGTGGATACATTGGATACATCATTTTTTTAATATCTAATTTTATATTTTATAGAAAATGTAAAAATCTAATGACATTGAGTTTTCAAAATAAGAATAGTGATAAAGTTTATTATCAAATATTAACTTTCAAGACTAAGTAGATAAATTGAAATGTGGTACAATTATTGTATCAAAGTTTGAATCTAATATGCAAATGAAAAATTGAAACAAAAACTAAAAATCTTAATCAAGTTCCTTAACTATGATTATATGTGTTGAGAATCTAATACTTAGGCATATTAGTACCCGAGGCATGGGTACACTACCCATGCAACTATGGGAGTTATGGATCTTGTTAGGTTTTGAGATAGTTTGTAGTCAAGTCAAATAATGTCATACAATTTGAGGTCACATCTAGTAGGAAACTCTTTTACTTTTTAATGAGGTTCTCAATATTGTTCTAATTTGGAGTAGGAATGTGATTTTTCTATTTTTATGCTGGTAGTTGAATTCAATGTAATGGTTATACTTTTGACTAATTCATATTAATTAATTGATTGGTGGACTCGTGAGAAATATTACTCAAGGTGCAAGGTGAGAGGCTAGGAATTTAGTTTTTGTGGTTCAATGAAGAGTCAAATGTATCATAATGTCAACCTTGTATCTTTCTAACTTTGCCAAACCTAGATTTACACAATAAAGTTTGACAATTTATCCTTAACCCAAAGAACCCAAAAAACCCAATCACTTGATCAATCTTAATAATTTAATTGTTTTAATCACATGTTAGGAACCATGCTCTTGTAGGAAGCCATCTCTGAGTATGATCCGCTTTAAGTATGGAATAATAATAATAATAATAATAATTTTAAAAAATAAATATTAAATTGTTAAATATAAATGAACTTATGTATAAACAAATGTATCGAGATGCCAAATAAATAGATTTCATACATGAATATAAGCACTTCATTTTAAGGCATCAATACTAAGGAGTTAAATGAAATAAACCAATAACAAAAGGTAAACGGGTAGAGCATAAAGAAGATGAAACATAATTAGATCAAATATTTTATTTTGCAAGGAGATACAATGTAAGTAACTTCACAAAAGTTGTGAAATAAAATTAAAAAATCCATCATTATACCCATGGACCCATTAAATAGAAATTACAAAAATAAAGAAGAAAGGATGGGAAAAAAAATGTAATGTCCCTGTTTTGGAGGTAGTTGGATTTAATTAATTTAATTAATTAAGTTGTCCAAAATAATGAATATTTTATGAGGATGACTAATTAATTATTTTAATTAAATAAATAAGTGGTATCAAGTTAATTATTTATAAAGTTATCAAATAAATAAGTATTAAAAGGTAACTTTATATTTAATTAATTTAATAAAGTGACTTAAATAAAATAAAATATCGTAAAGTCACTTAATAAAAATAAAATAATTTTTAGAAGCTTCTAAATTTTGGGCCAACCTCTTGAGGAAAAAGTATAAATAGACATCATGGGCCTCATTCTCATCATCCAAGAATTGATGATTGTTTAATGTGATTATTTGGTGGAGAAGCCAGCTAGGGTTTTAGCCATTGGAGGACCTTTGGGGACGAAAACCCTCATTGGTTACATAATTTTGAGGGTATGAAATACTAGCTGAATTATTGTTGATTTTGGGCTTTACTTCAGAAGTCCAATCTTGTGCTTCATTGTGAAAATTATTTGAGTACAATAGCTGATGTATTATTGTACTTTCTAAATAAAGGTTTTAAAGGTTATTACGTGTAGATCAAATTTAGTGTTGGCTGCTACAGTACCCATGTACAGTACCCACTACAATGATCCACTATAGTGTCACTACAATGTTCACTATAGTATTTTGTAAAGTTTCAATTGCATTTTCATGGAGGTTGATCAGCCTATGCAAGAACAAGGGTGGCTACTTCAGAAATTCAATTTGGGCTTATGAGATCATCATTTCATGTGATATTGCTAGCCTCTTCATCAATGGCATATGGTGATTTGATATATCAAGTTCCTTTGTGATTTACATGCATTTTCATGCTTACAAAGGTGTATTTTTATTGAGCTGCTGCAGGTGAACATTGAAGTCTGATTTTGTACTGCACATAAAATTGATAGTGTTGCAGTTGTAGATGATTATTATTTATTACAGATTTTGGCATTGTATGAGATCATTGCAAAGCCAAGAGTCTTGGCTAATCTATGTCACTATTGGATGGAAATTGTTAGTCAATAAATGGGGAGATAAGTTGCATGTCTATTGTCTGGCATAATGTTCATTTTGATTAAAGTATTGGGTTTCATGCCAAGTGTTTGTAAAAATGTGCTTGGCTATAGCTATGCATTAATTCATTAGGAACTCATGTGAAGGAAACTGCATTTCATTCTCAGCTCATTGTTAGATCATTTGGCATTCATTATTAAACATTTGCATCACCCACTTTTAGTCGAAGGGCAGACCTTGCAAACTAAAATATTATAATAGTCATATACCCATTGTATGCCAATTGTTTGACATAATGTTGAGTGGTTGAAGATGAATAATTTACATATAGAAATCATTGAAGTGCGTTGTAAATGATAGAAAGGAGGTTGTATATGCATCTAGATGATAGTCTAGACATTAAAGTGTTGAATTATAATCATTTGAAGTCTTCTTTCAACATTTATCAAGCATACAATTAGTCTGATAACTGAGACCAACAAGTTAGAAGTTTGCATGTGAATTGTTTAACGAAATTCCTTGAGCTTTCAATCAGCATTTTGAGGTCAGATTCGAGCAGGGTCATTACAAAAAACAAAAATTGGCAGCGAAGAAATGTTTAGTATAGTGATTAGGAAGAGAGAGAAAATTGATTGCTACAACTTGGTAAAAGAATTAATGGTGATGGTCACTCAAGAGAGGTTGTACCTTACCTTACCTCATATTTGTTTCCAAGTTAGATGCATTGCATCAATGTTGAGTTTCCTTGTTCATTGGGTAGGATGCTTAAAACAAATATCTCACAGATAAAATGCAAGGAGAATTTTGGAGAAAAGGGGATTTGAGTGTAGAATGTTGATTCTATTCACTTTTGTCTATGCATTGTTGACCAAAATTACCAATTATATATATATTTTAAAGAATACAATTGAAATTACTTGATGTCCTTAACATCATTAATTAAATTAGTTTAAATTTATTTTATTTTTTAAAATTTATTTGGTGTGTTGGCTATGTCTACATCATTTGTAATCCTTCTAGTTCCTTGAAGCCATATATATTGTCGAGTTTGTTGCAGTGGTACGAATGCAAATTTGGCATTTTATTTGTAATTGCAAAGTCTAGTTGGCATTTTGTTATCTGTCATTTTGGAGGTGAAAGATCCTCCCTACTTGGTATTTGTAGTGTTAGTGGGAGTAACTCCTCACCCTATTGTGCTCTTGGCCCAAAACTGTTGAATTTGAAGTGTTACCATTATTGAACTTGAATTGCTACTTACATGTGCAATCCTTGTGAGTGGCTTGACGATTGAACATAGTAATTAGTGACTATCAAATTATTGTTCATTCTTTCATAAACCACAATGTTGATATAATACGTCTAATTTTATCCTCTATAATAGTCATTTCGTGAGTTCATACCCAATATTGAGGGACCATACACATCGTACTAGATGATTATAGGTCTTACAATGTGATATTGTTGAGGGAGCTAATTCACAATGTCCATATGAGAAACATCAATGCATGATGGTGTTGAACTTCTATTGTATCAAGACCATATAGTCTGCACATGTAGACAACAAGGCTATATGACCACTCAAATCATTGTCAGGAAATGATTCTTACCATATGGAGGGAATTTGTGAGGTGAGGACTATACTTGAATTAAATTGGAACGTATGTCATATACAAAAAAGGGTTGTATTGGTTGCACCTAACTTGGGTGGAAGGAAAATTACAGTGGTATTAGAACTATGATCTTACTAGCCTATTGGATAACATTGGATGAGTAGATGGGTGAATTAAGCATTGAGGTGATGACACTATAATGAGAGCTAATTTAAGAGGACAATAATAACTCAATGAAACTTTGTTGAATGGACAACAACAACTCAATAAGACCTTGGCAAATGGACAACAACAACTCAATAAGACCTTGGCAAATGGACAAAAATGAATTGGTGAAACCCTTTGACTTTTGGCAGAAGGAAGAAAAAATGGAGGACATAATGGGCATGGTGATAATTATGTTAATGAGAGGCCTGACACAAAGTGCTCCATACATGACCAATGATGTTGATATTTTCCAAAAGACATGAACAACACAAGGAGCAAGAGCTTATGTTCATGGAAATACACGACCAGTTTAGGCAAGATTGGTTTGATGTCGTGTTTGGAGAAAAACAACCCTTCAAGGGTTATGTAGATTTGCAGATGAGATATCCTAGTAAACACAACCATTACAATAATGACATCAAAGAAATATTGGAAAGATAAATTTATCATCCTTTGATAGACCTAGGTATACATCATTATGGGCATGGGTACAAAGGCCAATACCTACTTCCATATCAACTCAATGCTCAAAGAAGAGATAATCAAGTTCACAATACTTCACCTAGGAGTCACTAATGAATGGTGGCACCACAGATGATCTCCCTTAGTCATGATCAAGTCACTTCATATGTTGACTTCACTGAGAGACCTATAGATCATTTTGATGGGAAGACTTAAAGGAGTTAACACAACTAAAGTAGACTAGACCGGTGGATAACAACATCACAAAATTTTAGAGACTATTAGTGTTGGCTACAAAGATTTTAGAGAGGAAACTAGTTGTTGTTTATGGATGGATTAGCTAAACTCTTGAAAGGTTGGGTCAAGGATTTTAACCTGAGCACACTCATGACGACAATCAAGAAGGTACACGACATGGTAACATCCTCTTCTTCTTCCAAGAGTTATATACACCCTAAGACACCCCTTGCTCCGAAGGAAAAAGATCACAAACCCCATCCAAAGAAGTCATGGGAACCAAGGCACTGATGTATGAATGTGAAACCGATGGAAAAGGTCAGCAAGATTCCAAGGAGGTCAACATAAACTACTTAGAGAGGGTTGCCACATTGGTGCTTTAGGTCAATACTCCAAGGTGCATGATATTTTAAGTACATGACGGTACTCTCCAAGGGCAAAGGGTCATGGTCATGCTTAACAGTGGGGCCACACTCAACTTCATCAATTCATCACTTATGAACTAAAGGTGTTTTCTTACAGAGGCACAACAAGGGTTTGAGGTCAAGGTGATAGGAGGAGACCTCGTGTCATGTACCCATTTGGTCCCACAACTAAGCATTACCATGGGAAACCACATGATAACATATGACTTCTTTGTGATAGATATGGATGACATGTAGGTTATATTACTCATACAATGGATAAAGACTCTTGATGAATACACTCAGAGCTTCAATAAGATGGAATTCTCAGTATGGCAAAAATATAGTGGAGGGGAATGGAAAATGACGACCCAAACTAAATCTCGACATGAAAAATGGAGACCATCTTCAAACATGACGGTGTTGTCTAGGTGATACATTTCTTGACCTCCATAGAACTGATATATTGGGGTAAAAGACTTACTACTGGGATGATGAGCTCCAGACGGTATTGTACAAACATAATGCGGTCCTATCTGGCATCCCACCAGGTGTATCTCTACACTATGAGTTTGAGCATATCATAGAGTTGGAGTAAGGAGCCAAGCCTATCATTACCACACACTAAGTGTCATCTTAAGAAGTTCAAGGATGCAATAGAAAAGAAAATCTAGGAGATCCACAACAAGGGATGGATCAGGGCTAGCCCTAACCCCTTTGCATCATCAGTAATAATGGTAAATAAAAAAGATAGATCCCTCCGAATATGTGTGGACTAATGTACAATGAACAAAAAGAGCATAAAAATAGGCACCCCATCCCCAAGATTGATGAGTTGTGGGATGAAGAACATGGTGCAAACTATTTTTCTAAAAAAGACCTCTAATCTAGCTACCGCCATATCTGCATGAGGAAGAAATACATAGAGAAGATAACCTTATATTTCCACTATGGACATTATGAGTTTTTGGTCATACCATTTGGTTGATCAATGCTCCAACCACCTTTCAGTCATTCATGAATCACATTTTCAACACAAAGTTTGTGCTAGTTCCTATTGGTCTTCTTTGATGACATACATATCTACAACAAGATGTGGGAGGAGCATCTGGGCCATTTAAATGAGGTTATGAGAATCATGGAGTCACAATCATTATTTTCCAAACATTCAAATGTGAGTATGGAATGAAAAAGATATTATATATGGGACACATCATTTGTGTCTAAGGGGTTCAGGTACATAACGCGAAAATCCAACCCATCTTAGATTGGACACCTCTGAATACATCCATCACAAATCTGACAAAGAAGGGGTCTTTCAGTTGGAATGAGTGGGCGTAGCACACCTTCAACAAGTTGAAGGAAGCCACAAGTTCTTGTTCACTTTTGGTACTACCTGAATTCACTTGGCCCATCATCTTGGAGTGTGATGCATCGGGGAAGTGTTTACGTAGGATCACCACCCCATTGCATTCAAGAGTCAAAAACTTTAAGGAGAAAAGCAACTATAATGTATCTATGACAAAGAGATGCTCACCATCATTCACACACTAATGAAGTTTTGGGAGTACCTTGTCATAGCCAATTTTTTCGTACAGACATATCACAATAGCCTAAGATATTTCTTGGGGTAGAAGGATTTGAAAAAATGGAAATAAAAGTGAGAGAAAAATCTAGGCATTTGACTTTGATATTGAGTATGTAAAGGGCAAATATAATATGGTGATCAATGCCCTGTCAAGGAGGCATGTCATATGTTTTGTATCCCTTTGGTGGATTGGAAGACACATCTAATGGTTGAATACTACTACAACACATTTGTGTGCCAACGGATGGATTTTCAAATGAAGGATGATAGATACAAGGTCATTGATGACCTCATTCACTAAAAGGAAATAATCTATTTGGTATCTGAGTACAAGATGAATGAAGTAATTTTAAAAGATATGCATGACTCGCCCTTAGTTGGACACTTGGGATATCTGCAAACCTACAAACAAATCTAGAAAAGGTTTTCTTGGAAGAGCCTAAAGAAGGACATCCTCTAATACATACAAGAATGCTCCATTTGACAACAACAAAAATGAACACATCTTACTGGAAGGACTGCTTCAACCATTGCCAATTCTAGACTAGAAGTGAGATCGTATCTCAATTGATTTGATCCTCGAGCTATCCAAAGTGTAAGGAAAAGATTGCATCTTCATTGTGATTGATTGTCTGACTAAATATGCACATTTCTTCACCATCCCCATAGGATATCAAGCAATGAAAGTGGGTGTTTTCTTTTCTTCCGAGAGGTATTTCTCTTCCACAGTCTTCCATGGAACATAATGAGTAACAAGAATTGTCATTTTCTCAACACCTTGTGGATGGAATTATTTTAATTGGAAGGGACAAAGTTATTGAGAAGCACAAGCTCCCATCTATTGACAAATGGACAAACAGAGATTGTGAACAAATGGCTAGAGAGATATCTCAGGAACTTTGTTTCAACACAATGTAAGGCATGTCCATCTTGGATTCATTTGGGAGATAACTATTACAAACCCACCTATTACACGTCGATAGGTATGGATCCCTTCAAAGAAATGTACAATTATGAACATTAATCATTAGTGGATCTAGTGGTGACACTTATGCACCAAGAGCCAAATAATAGCTACAAGAAAGTTTGGATATCCTAATATCTCTCATGGATAACCTACATGGGGCTTAGAACTGATATAAGATGTATGTAGATTGATACCGAATTGAGAGAATTTTTGAGGCTAGTGATCAAGTATACCTTAGACTTCAACCATAGACACAATCCTCCCTAAAGACTTTTGGCAAGGAGAAGGTGAGGTCTTGCTTCTACAGACCCTACATGGTGGTTCAGAGGGTAGGTGAAGTTGCCTACGAACTAGAAACTTCCTATAGGGATTTAGATTCACAAAAAAAGGTATGTATCATGTTTAAAGGTCATTAGATAGTGTGTCCTAGTGTCCAAGCAACTATCTCCCATAGATGAAGAAGGAACATCACCTTATGATTATGTTGAACTTTTGTCGTACCAATACCATATAGTCAATACATGTAGACAACAAGGCCATATACAACCGCTCAAATTGACACCAAGAAATGATTCTTATCGTATAAAGAACATTTATGGGGTGAGTAGGAACCAAATTGGACCATATGAAATAGATAGAAAAGTTTGTACAAGTTGCACCATAGCTTGGGCAGAAGGGACATTAGAAATTATTATTTTTAATTAATTAAAAGTTTTGTTCATGTAGTGCCTCTCCCATTTGTTTATGTATGTCATCATAATAGATGTGATCTTGATGTTCATTCTTTTTAGTGATCATGTGGGCAATGATGAGTGGTCTACACCCTTGGGGTCATTTGATTAATGTGGTTGTGTCAGCAGACAAATTGTGCTTTATATTTGACTTATTATACCTATGATGCATTCGATAGTTTCACTAAGGTATATGTCATTGGTTACTTAGATTGGTATGGTATCACGATGTTATTATGTGAGTTCCCTTGAGATATGAACAATGGTTACACTGTGTGATCATTGGATAGCTCCACTTGATTCTAGTTCCTACAAAAGTGTTGAATTGTATGTTTGATCATGTTGTTAGTGGCATTTTGTCCATATCTATATCATTGTTCCATGTGATGTTATATGATGTATTTTACATTTGAGGTTATTGATGTTTCTTTAGGATGATTGCTAGGGATTGGTAAAGTATTAAGCCATTTATGTTATTTAGTAACTCATATTTCTATTGATATATGCTTAGAATAATCAGGAAATGATTTATCTATAAATGGGTTTGGGATTATGCATTATATTTGCATATGGAAGATGCTCATTTGAATTCATGATTAGTGTGCCTCTATATTGTGGATATTTGTTCTTTAATTTCAATTTATGTGTGTGTGTGTGCGCGCGCGCGCGCTCAAAGGACTAGAAATAATTATTTAAATGTTTTAATTTAAATAAAATATCATGTAATTATATGTGTTAGATTGTACTACACCATTGCTATGTGTGGATTTCCTTTTGGTGCTAGTATAAAGTGGGAACATGGTCATGGTTGCTTGCGGGATCTACACAGTGTCATGTTCTCCTTCACGTGACTATCTGTCTGGTTGTGCTTCACTTATTATATATTGAGCATCTATACTTGATGTCTTCTCATTGTTGGAATTTGGCTCGTCAGATCTTCATGAGAGCTTTCTCATTAGATTCACAATGGGGATCTCCAATGAGAGCTTTCTCTTTGTTAGAAAGTAAAGTCCACCAAGATAATTGAGGGGGGGCAAGGGGTGAATCAATTATCCAACTATTAAAACACTTATCAACCTTATTAATCCTTAACCATGTGAACAATATAATCATAAATCATAAGAATATATACATACACAATAAAACCATATATGTGAACTAGGGAATCCCTTGATTAGAGGGAAAACCCTAGTGGGGATGGTACCCACAAAATTATGTACTAATATAAATATTCCTTATGGATGGACTCAATTAGGAGCCAATGAAATACATTCAGTAGATATCAGGCCATGTTAGGAGACTTTGAATCCTTGTTAGGAGATTCCAACCCTATTAGGAGTTGTAGACGGCTAATGGACCCACTGTCCAAATAGCTTCAAGGGAAAGACTGTCAAACTCACTGTCCAACTGGTCTCTATATTATTCCTAGTAGAATAATAGAAATAGAATAATTTCATCTCTTTTTTCCTCTCGACTGAACTTATCATCTTCTGATCTCAATAAAAAATCACCAACTTTTCATTCAAATAATCCCTTGGATTGCTTACTCGTATTTACCAAACACTTCGCATATCACACTTGAATACATAAATTACAACAAGGAAAGTAACTTTCCTTTATACCAAGTCCTCAAAATAATTCCTTGAGTTGGCTTTGAGGCTTTACCAATTAATTATAGTAGAACCTCATTAAGATATTACAAAACTTTGCATCTTTTCACAACTACAAATCATTGTCGGCTCATTGTCTTTACAACTTCTCACACATGTGACCTCTGAACTTGCGCACTCACTGACATTTTCATCAAGTTTTCTACAATCATAGTCTAACTGTGCTCATCACAATTCTATCCCAGTTAAGAGATACAAATCAATCATCAAAAACCACTTATCAAGTGATATGTCTGCTTACTGTCTTCTGTAATTCAGGAATATCTTCTGCATATCTTCATCTTTCTGTATGTGCACTTATCCACGTCATCGGGATACAATACATAATACATCATTAACTGTGCTTGACCTGATCATCAATACATAGTCCGTACAACCTCATTCTTTGTTTGTTACTCTGTTAATCCTCATAGAAACAATACTATGTTGACATCAATGATAGACATAGTCATGAATGCAACATGTCAATCATTAAAAATCCCTCCAATGCTTAGGATGCTCCCCAAAGGGAATAACATCAGCATTCATGCTAACACTCTCCCACTTTAGCATTGATGGAAACATAGATGAAAAACATCTAAGTTCCAAGAATACAAAATCAAACTCTACTGTTGCTACTAATGTTTTCTTCTCTTCAAATCCTCTTCATAAATCAAATCTGAAACTCACAGGAACACTGCTCCGTCTGCTTCCCCATTCTTAGAATCGACATCAATTGTTTGCACTTCTCCTCAATCACTTTCCCCCATTACAACATTTATCCCCCATACATAGGAGATGTTTTTCATGTATATTTCTCCCCCATTAACATCAATGACAAAGGTTTCATTATGTCAATCATCTGCTCAAAGTCTTCAACCAGCTCAAGTGTCCAAAGACATTGTTCGATATCAACTACCAAGAGTCCTTGATGACTCTACTCATCTAAGATACTCCCCCATACAAGAAGCATAAGAATTCAGTCTAGATAAATAATAGATTTGTGCACCACTAGACTGATGCACTCTCTTTATCATTTATTCAAAAGTAGGCAGGGGCATAACCCCAAGCATACCTTGCAAACACTAAAATGTATCTTTAGGCAAAGGCTTCATAAAGATATATGCAATCTGCTCTTTTGTATTTACATACTCTAATCTGGTCTCTTTCTCTATAACCTTCTTTCTCAAAACATGATACTTAATTGATATGTGCTTAGTCTTAGAATGAAACACGAGATTCTTTGACATACTTACTTTACTTGTGTTATCACAATGTATGATAACAAGTTCTGAAAACTTTGTCCCAATGTCCTTCAACATTTGCTTCATCCACATGATCTTATTGCAATTGTTTGATGTTGCTACATACTCTACTTTTGATGTACTCTATGAAATACAATCATGTTTTTTGCTTAGCCAAAAAACCAATCTTCCTCCAAGGAAAATGCTCCATTATTAGTGTTCTTTCTATCATCCATACCACTTGCCCAATCCCCATCAATATATGCACACAAAGTAAAATCACTTGATCTGTCATACCATAATACAAAATTAGGTGTACCCTTAAGATATTTGAATATTCTCTTTACGATTTCATAATGTGATTCCTTAGGATCAGCTTGAAATCTTGCTACTATCCCAACTGCATTTTCTATATCTGGTCTTGCATGATTCAGATATTGTAAACCTCCAATCATAGATCTGTACTTCTTTTGCTCAATTGTAGGTTTGTCATCTTTTCTAGATAACTTCTGACCAATTATCATAGGTGTACCGACAGGCTTACAACTTTCCAAGCCAAATATTTTCAACAAGTCTTTCAAATACTTAGCGTGTGATATGAAAATACTATCACTATTATGTACAATCTGTAGGCCCAAGAAAAAAATCATCTCACCAATCATACTCATTCTTCATTTCATCAGCAAATTTGTCACTTGTTTCATCATTATCTCCAAATATTATGTCATCAACAAATATCACAATGATCAACAATCCATTC